>JAODAL010008964.1:0-113890 GCA_025379985.1 Phyllomedusa bahiana
GTTTATGGGTGGGGAATTGGTAGTGAAGTGCTGGAAAAGTGAGTAGTCTAAGATGTCTGTGTCTTAAATTCTGTAGGGATGTGTTATGGCGGTCTGGACTGAATGGAGAATAAAAGGGGAAGAGAATAACTCGACAGAGAAGGGAAAAACTCATTAGAGAAGACATCTCCAGTGAGTCCCTGCTTGTCAAATTTACTGTAATCACTTATATGTGTGCAGCGCGCATGCCTACAACTGGTACCTGCCACGATATGATAACTGTATGGCGGGAATATTGGTTGTATTGCAATAGTTTAAATTCAGTAATGGTATTGTGTATTATTCAGTCAGTATGTGGTGGTAATATGTGGTCATGGTGTGGCGGTATATGGTCTTAATGGAAATTTTGGTAAAATTAGCCTTGAGATACTGGTTTTGTGTATCAGTATTATTTGGAAACTGTATGACCATTATTTAGTAGTTTTATACTTAGTACATTGTGTTGTAGATTTTTATATATTTTTATACACATAAAATGTTTCATTCAGAGAAGGGGACAAATATCTTTAGACATTTGGGGCGACATTTATGAATCCTACTGCTGACAGGCCAATTCTAAATAGCTTTGAGGTAGTGTAGAATGTGCCAGAATGTACACACCTGTTCTTCTGCAGGTCATACATACAGGGTAGTGTAGAGCCAATACCACAAGTCAGACTCAGGCATCACCTTTATCCTGGTCTGGTCTGTTCTTCTGCAGGTAATACATACAGGGCAGTGTAGAGCCAATACCACAAGTCTGGCTCAGGCACCACCTTTACCCTGGTCTGTTCTTCTGCAGGGCATACATACAGGTAGTGTAGAGCCAATACCACAAATCTGGCTCAGGCACCACCTTTACCCCCGGTCTGTTCTTCTGCAGTTCATACATACAGGGCAGTGTAGAGCCAATACCCAAGTCGGCTCAGGCACCCACCTTTACCCTGGTCTGGCTGTTCTTCCTCAGGTCATAACAACAGGGCATGGAGAGCCAATACCACAAGTCTGGCTCAGGCACCACCTTTACCCCGGTCCTGGCTGTTCTTCTGCAGGTCATACATACAGGCGCAGTGTAGAGCCAATACCATACATCTGGCTCAGGCACCACCTTTCCCCTGGTCTGGCTGTTCTTCTGCAGGTCATACATACAGGTGCAGTGTAGAACCAATACCATACATCTGGCTCAGGCACCACCTTTCCCCTGGTCTGGCTGTTCTTCTGCAGGTCATACATACAGGGCATGTTTGAGCCAATACCACAAGTTTTGGCTCAGCACAAACCCTTTTCCCCGGGCGGCTGTTCTTCTGCAGGGCATACATACAGGGCAGTGTACAGCCAATACCACAAGTCTGCTCAGGCACCACCTTTACCCTGGTCTGGCGTTCTTCTGCAGGTCATACATACAGATGCAGTGTAGAGCCAAACCACAAGTCAGGCTCAGGCACCACCTTTACCCTGGTCTGGCTGTTCTTCTGCAGGTCATACATACAGGGCAGTGTAGTGATAATACCCCAAGTCTTGGCTCAGGCACCACCTTTACCCTGGTCTGGCTGTTCTTTTGCTGGTCATACTTTCAGGGCAGTGTATGCCAATAAACCCCAAGTCTGGCTCAGGCACCACTTTTGCCCTGGTCTGGCTGTTCTTCTGCAGGTCATACATACAGGGCAGTGGGAGAGCCAATACCACAAGTCTGGCTCAGGGACCACCCTTTACCCTGGTCTGGCTGTTTTTCTGCAGGTCATACATACAGGGCAGTGTAGAGCCAATACCACAAGTCTGGCTCAGCACTACCTTTACCCTGGTCTGGCTGTTCTTCTGCAGGGCATACATACAGGGCAGTGTAGAGCCAATACCACAAGTCTGGCTCAGGCACCGCCTTTACCCTGGTCTGGCTGTTCTTCTGCAGGTCATACATACAGATGCAGTGTAGAGCCAATACCACAAGTCAGGCTCAGGCACCACCTTTACCCTGGTCTGGCTGTTCTTCTGCAGGTCATACATACAGGGCAGTGTAGTGATAATACCACAAGACTGGCTCAGGCACCACCTTTACCCTGGTCTGGCTTTTCTTCTCAGGTCATACATACAGGGCAGTGTAGTGCCAATACCACAAGTCTGGCTCAGGCACCACTTTTGCCCTGGTCTGGCTGTTCTTCTGCAGGTCATACATACAGGGCATGTAGAGCCAATACCACAAGTCTGGCTCAGGCACCACCTTTACCCCGGTCGGCTGTTCTTCTGCAGGTTCATAAATACAGGGCAGTGTAGAGCCAATACCACAAGTCTGGCTCAGGCACTACCTTTTCCCTGGTCTGGCTGTTTTCCCGCAGGTCATACATACAGGGCAGTGTAGAGCCAATACACAAGTCTGGCTCAGGCACTACCCTTTACCCGGCTGGCTGTTCTTCTGCAGGTCTACATACAGGGCAGTGTAGAGCCAATACCCAAAGTCTGGCTCAGGCACTACCTTTACCCCTGGTCTGGCTGTTCTTCTGCAGGTCCCTACATACAGATGCAGTGTAGAGCCCCAAAACCACAAGTCAGGCTCAGGGACCACCTTTACCTGGTCTGGCTGTTCTCTGCAGTCATACATACAAGGCAGTGTAGTGATAATACCACAAGTCTGGCTCAGGCACCACCTTTACCCTGGTCTGGCTGTTCTTCTGCAGGTCATACATACAGGGCAGTGTAGAGCCAATACCACAATCTGGCTCAGGCACTACCTTTTCCCTGGTCTGGCTGTTCTTCTGCAGGTCATACATACAGGCAGTTAGAGCCAATACCACAAGTCTGGCTCAGGCACTACCTTTACCCTGGTCTGGCTGTTCTTCTGCAGGGCATACATACAGTAGCAGTGTAGAGCCAATACCACAAGTCAGGCTCAGGCACCACCTTTACCCCTGGTTTTGGCTGTTCTTCTGCAGGTCATACATACAGGGCAGTGTAGTGATAATACCACAAGTCTGGCTCAGGCACCACCTTTAAACCCCGGGCTGGCTGTTCTTCTGCAGGTCATACAACAGGGCAGTGTAAGCCAATACCACAAGTCTGGCTCAGCACTACCTTAACCTGGGCTGGCTGTTCTTCTGCAGGTCTACATACAGGGCATGTAGAGCCCCAAAAACCACAAGTCTGGCTCAGACACCACCTTTATCCTGGTCCCGTTCTTCTGGGAGGTCCCTACATACAGGTGCAGTGTAGAGCCAATACCACAAGTCTGGCTCAGGCACCACATTTACCCTGTTCTGGCTGTTCTTCTGCAGGTCATACATACAGGGCAGTGTAGAGCCAATGCCACAAGTCTGGCTCAGGCACCACCTTTACCCTGGTCTGGCTGTTCTTCTGCAGGTCATACATACAGGGCAGTGTAGAGTCAATACCACAAGTCTGGCTCAGGCACCACCTTTACCCTGGTCCTGGCTGTTCTAACTGTTCTACGCCTAGGATTGGCGTCAAAGAATCATAAATGTGTCTACTTTTATCAATGTTGCGCGACGTAACCAGAACACCTCTAATCTTTGGCTCATTAAAAAGTGTCGCTCCTGTTCTTATCATGCCAAAGTTTGGAGCACGACTGTTTATACATCTATAGGACAGGGCTACTAAAAAAAATGTATGCCAGAAAACTTGTGCAGCCCCATTCTTACATGTCAGCCTTAACTGGTGTCATACTTCTTGTTTCTTTTGTGAAATAGCACTAATAGATATATAGGGTAATATGATAGAGGAGAGAAGCTGAGCTCTGTGATATATAGGGTTATATGATAGAGGAGAGAAGCTGAGCTCTGTTATATATAGGGTTATATGATACAGGAGAGAAGATGAGTTCTGTGATATATAGGGTTATTTGATAGAGGAGAGAAGCTGAGCTCTGTGATATATAGGGTTATATGATAGAGAAGATGAACTGTGTGATATATAGGGTTAAATGATAGAGAAGCTGAGCTCTGTGTTATATAGGGTTATATGAGAGAGGAGAGAAGCTGAGCTCTGTGATATATAGGGCTATTTAATAGAGGAGAGGAGATAATCTCTGGGATATATAGGGCTATATGATAGAGGGAGAGAAGCTGAGCTCTGTGATATATAGGGTTATATGATAGAGGAGAGAAGCTGAGCTCTGTGATATATAGGATTATATGATAGAGGAGAGAAGCTGAGCTCTGTGATATATAGTGTTATATGATAGAGGAGAGAAGCTAGGCTCTGTGATATATAGGGTTATATGATAAAGGAGAGAAGCTGGGCTCTGTGATATATAGGGTTATATGATAAAGGAGAGAAGCTGAGCTCTGTGATGTATAGGGTTATATGATAGAGGAGAGAAGCTGAGCTCTGTGATGTATAGGGCTATATGATAGAGGAGAGAAGCTGAGCTCTGTGATATATAGGGTTATATGATAGAGGGAGAGAATCTGTGCTCTGTGTTACATAGGGTTATATGATAGAGGAGAGAAGCTGAGCTCTGTGATATATAGGGTTATATGATAAAGGAGAGAAGCTGGGCTCTGTGATATATAGAGTTATATGATAAAGGAGAGAAGCTGAGCTCTGTGATGTATAGGGTTATATGCTAGAGGAGAGAAGCTGAGCTCTGTGATATATAGGGTTATATGATAAAGAGAAGCTGAGCTCTGTGATATATAGGGTTATATGATAGAGGAGAGAAGCTGAGCTCTGTGATATATAGGGTTATATGATAGAGGGAGAGAAGTTGAGCTCTGTGATATATAGGGTTATATGATAGAGGGAGAGGAGCTGAGCTCTGTGATATATAGGGTTATATGATAGAGGAGAGAAGCTGAGCTCTGGGATATATAGAGTTATATGATAGAGGAGAGAAGCTGAGCTCTGTGATATATAGGGTTATATGATAGTGGAGAGAAGCTGAGCTCTGTGATATATAGGGTGTGAGCTGTAGCGGCTCTGGGATCGTGGCTTCACGTGTTCAGGCAGAGCCAGAGACGTATTCCAGGTGAATATACAGGGCTTCTGTATTTTATTTAGCAGCAAACAGAAAGTACAACGTGCAAGGCATGCACAAACACAAACAAAAACAAAACGCCTGCCCATCTGGGCTCTAACTAACAGAGGTCAGCTTACTGTCAGTCTGCAAGTTCACCCTGCTGGTTTTCCAGCAGGACTCCACCCAAGGCTTGAAGGTAGCCAGGGGTTGTAACATGTTCTCCCTTACAATGGGCATAACTGCCGCGATCCTGTCCTGTATGTCGGCTATATGCTCTATGACACTTCTGTAAGGGGTTTCCTCTTGCTCCCATGTTTCTCTGGCTATGTCCAGGAGCCCTCGGGGATGTCTCCCATATAGCAGCTCGAATGGAGAGAACCACCGTGGATGCTGTGGGACTTCCGGAGGGCCCGAACATAAGATAGGGCAACAGGTGGTCCCAATCCCTATTTTATGGATTATTGTGTTGTTTGGATTTTTATGCTTTGTAGGTGACTATGGTGGGGATTCTTTTTAAACGTTATGTACTAAAGGGATTAATCTGTCTCTGTTTATCGAGTCTCTGCAAGACTTGAAATTTAGGGCTTCCAGAGAAAAAAATTGTTAATGAACACTGATAAAGCATAAATTAGGGTTTATTAATAAAGAATATTGGATACCTACTTAGTATTCATGATTTTTCACTTGACTCAACATTGTTTCTTGATTCTAGGTCCTGCCATCTGCTCTGGCCATTGCAATGGGAAGCCCTTGTTCCCTCACATATGCCAACCTGTTCCAAACCTTTGAGTTCTGAGTTCTTTGATCTTCTGACAGCTTTATGTTAACTATATTAATTAGTTTACAAAATACACTGCAGAAAAATCCCGATGGAATTCAGGCGTATATGGGGCAAAAAAATACACACACTCTGTATTTGACTCCAAATTACCCAACAAACAAGAGCATAAATTAACCCTGGGGTATAAAATACACTACAGATAAATCCAGATGAATTCAGGCGTATATGGGGCAAAACAATACACACACCCTGTATTTTACTCCAAATTACCCCTCAAACAAAAGCCAAATTAACCCTTGGGTATAAACTACCCTACAGAAAAATCCAGATGGAATTCAGGCGTATATGGGGCAAAACAATACACACACCCTGTATTTTACTCCAAATTACCCCTCAAACAATAGGTTATATTAACCCTTGGGTATAAAATACCCTACACAGTGAACCAGATGGA
The DNA here is from genome assembly GCA_025379985.1 of Phyllomedusa bahiana. Lineage (NCBI taxonomy): Eukaryota > Metazoa > Chordata > Amphibia > Anura > Hylidae > Phyllomedusa > Phyllomedusa bahiana. The sequence goes on from JAODAL010008964.1 coordinate 6,220, forward strand.
ATTGAGGCGTATATGGGGCTTAAAAACACCCACCCTGGACTTTTAGGGAGAATACCCCACAAAATAAAGCTGGTTCAGGAACAGGTGTGTATATGACACATACTTGTGAAGGTCTTTCACCCCAGTCACTCAAAAAAACGAGTTTGTTTTGTAAAGAGTGCAATATAGTACAGTAGCAGATAGATGCTTATTGGCAGCAGACACACTGACATGTGAAAGAATTTAACATGGCGTCCGTATTTATATGTGGCGTGCCGTCACAGAAGCCCGCTGGTTGCTGATTGGCTTCATGTCTGCACATGACATTGAGGGTCCTCCTTTCTTCCTCCCAGAGTTCTCTGCCCCATGTCACGCCATGTGCTCGCGGCCATATTAGAAAAAAAAGACGATTCATTCCCGCGAATCACCATAAGCTTCGTGCAGAACCGAAGTTTTCCTGAAATTCTAAACAAATTCCACTTCATTAGAATCGATTTGCCCATCTCTAGTTGTGACATTCGGCCATGTTTGCTTCAGGTTGGACTGATGATGATGATGATGACATTTGTGGCCGTGACTGAGAGGAAGAGGAGGTAAAACCACTGGATGCAGCGTCTGATAACCACTGAAGAACAGATTGGCGGTGCTGTTCAGTAATGAGACACACAGGGAACTGAGCAAGCAATGACAGGCCTGACAGTCCTGCGACTGATGATGTGCTCGCTTGTGAGTTGTCCGGAGCACTGGAAGGAGTGCCTTGTCTCATACCTCTATCTCCACTTGTTCAAAAGTTAAATATTATAGCTCTGTGCATGGCACAAGATATATGTAATAAAAAAGAGAGAAGGGTATATATATATATGTGAATCAGAAAAAGGCACTGCTATATTTCAGTGTAATGTGTAATTAAAAATCTGGCAAAATTACACTTTTTGCCGTTGAGTAAAATTTAGCAACAGAGAGAACTCTATTTCCTGGATATAAATCTTTATGACCACAACACATGGTATATTTGAAAGGTATTTCACCCCCAAAACTGCCAAAAAAGAACTTTTCTCCACTCAGTATAATTTTCACCAACCAACCACTATTTAAAATATATTTATTTGTATAGGAGAATTGGAGACTGTGTGTTATACAATTACTGAACACTCAAAATTGCCAAAATGAACTTTTCTCCGCTCAGAATAATTTTCACCAACCAACCACTATTTAAAAGATAGCACAGAGAGCAGTCTGTACAGTACAGAGAGTGAGCTGAAAATGGCATTCACAAGGCAATATAATGAAATATATATGGTCATGGTCATGTGATTTTAGCAGCCAATTAGAGCCTTACACCTCAGCGATTATATTACATTTTTGACACTGCTCTGTACTCTGCACTGATTGGATGGCCGCCAAAAGTGCAGAAAGGTGCTGAAAACTATTAAAATGGTGTGTTGGACGCCATGGCGAACTCGAACATTTTCTCGAATCAACAGTAAAATGTTCAGTTTAGTTCAAGTTCGAGAAAATCGAGATGTTTGAGTCGAACTTACCTTTTCTTGAACAGTTCGATCACCACTAATGCAGAGCAGATTTATTCTGAAAGTTTCGCTGTCCCAACCAAACCTCTTCCAGAAAACTCCAACTTAAAAAAAGTTTTTTATTTCTTTGCTGTACCACTTTATGTAAGCACTTTTTTACATCTGAAGCCTGAAAATGAAAGCTGATTGATGATTGGTGACTATGGCCAATAAGCCAGTTTAATTTTATTTTCAGCCCCGGCCATTTACCATTGTTTTACTGAATACAGGACATTACTACAGGCCCCGGCCCAATAAACTGATGTTATTTGTAACTCAGGACTTACTACGGCCCGGCCATTTCTACGTTTACGTAACTACGGGGGCCCGGGGCCTTTTACCACTGTGTTACTGAAAATGTAGGAATTACTACGGGCCCCGGGCCCCAATCACCACTGATTTACTTAAACAAGGACATTATACAGGCACCGGCCTTTTTACCCTGATGTTACTTAACCGGAATTATACAGGCCACGGCCAATCCCCATGATGTTACTGTAACTACGGAATTACTACAGGCCCCGGGCCCATTTACTACGGGTGTTACTGTAACTACAGTCACCGGCCATTTCCCCACGTGTTACTAAAAACGTAGACTTATACGGGGCCCCCGGCCAATCCCAATATTTTACTGTAATAAGGACATTACAAACAGGCCCCCGGCCCTTTTACATGATGTTACGTAATAAGGAATTATCAGGCACGGCCAATCACCATGATGTTACTGAACTAGGGGGACATTACTCAGGCACCGGGCCCCTTTTATACTGATGTTACTGTAAAACAGTCCCCCGGCCATTTTCCCACTGATGTTCTGAACTACGGCACCGGCCTTTTACACTGATGTTATGAAAATTTTGGACTTTACTACAGGCACGGCCAATCCACTGTTTTTTTCTGTAACTCGGAATTATACAGGCCCCCGGCCATTTCCACGAGTTCTGAAATTACGGGAAACATTATACAGGCACCGGCCATTTACCACTGTTTGTTACTTTTTAATCGGACATTACTACAGGCCCCGGGCCCATTTAACATGTTTTTGTAACTACAGGACATTACTCGGCCCCCGCCCATTTACTATGTGTTCTGTAATCAGGCACCGGCCTTCCCCACTAATTTTACTGTAACTACAGGAAATTACTACGGGCACCGGCCTTTTACCACTGGTTATGAAAAATACAGGCTTATAAGGCACCGGCCCATTTACATGTGTTACTGAAAATACAGGCATTACTACAGGCCGGCCATTTTCCCACTGTGTTATGAAAACTACAAGACATTATTCGGCACCGGCCATTCCCCCACTGATTTTACCTGAAAAATACGGCCCATTATACAGGAAAGGCCATTTACAAAGAGTTCGAAACTACGGACATTATACAGGAAACGGCCATTTTTCCACGATGTCTGTAAACCAGGCATTACACAGGCACCCCATTTACCACTGATGTTCTGAACTACAGGCTTACTACAGGCAGGCCATTTACCACTGATGTTACTGTAATACAAGACATTACTCAGGAAAACGGCATTCACCACTGATTTTCTGTAATTTCGGGAAATTTACTACAGGCCCCGGCCTTTTTCTGTGTGTTATGTAACTAAGGACATTACTACAGGCACCGGCCATTTACCACTGATGTTACTGTAACTACGGGGGATTTTTATCAGACCCGGCATTTAACACTGATGTTACGTAACTACAGGAATTATACGGGGCCGACCTTTACTATGATGTTAATAAATACGGGCCCCGGCCTTCCCCCTGATTTTACTGTAATACAGGACTTACTACAGGCCCCGGCCTTTTACCATAAAGTTTTGTTTTTTACAGGACTTTACTACTGGCACCGGCCTTTTTACACTGAGGTTACTGTAAAACGGGGAATTTTATAAGGCCCGCCCATTTACTATGTGTTTACTGTAACTACAGTCCCCGGGCCCATTCACCCTGAGTTACTGTAATAAGGACTTTTACTACAGGCACCGGCCTTTCCCCATGATGTTACTGTAAACGGGCTTTATACAGGTATCGGCCATTTACATATGTTACTGTAATAAGGACATTACTACAAGCCCCCGGCCATTTCCCACGGGGATGTTCTGTAAATACAGGACTTTCTAAGGGGCACCGGCCCATTTCATGTGTTACTGTAACAGGACATTACTACAGGCCCCGGGTAAATTCACCCTGATGACTGAAAAACAGGCCCCGGCCCATTTACCACTATGTTACTGTAACTACGGGGACATTACTACGGGCACCGAATTTACCACTGTTTTGCTGTAAACTACAGGCAACGGCCTTTCCCACGATGTTACTGTAATACAGGACATTACAAAGGCACCGACCATTTACCACTGATGTTACTAATACAGGCATTACTCGGCCCCCGGGGCTTTTCACCACTGATGTTACTGTAAATATGGACATTATAAGGCACCGGCCATTTACCCTGATGTTATGTACTACAGGACATTACACGGGCCCGGCCATTACCATGATGTTACTGAATACAGGACATTATACGGACGGTTTTTTACACTGGTTACTGAATACAGGAATATACAGGCACGGCCTTTCCCATGATTTTCTGTAACTCGGGACATTACTAAGGCCCCGGCCATTTCCCATGTGTTATGTAACTACGGACTTACTACAGGCCCCGGAAATTTCCCACTGAGTTACGTAACTACAGGACTTTTTACAGGCACGGCCCTTTTTCCCCTGTGTTACTGTAACTTTGGGGACTTTACAATGCAAAGTCTATTGTGTTCACATCAATTAGATGTATCCAGCCATGTTGGTCTATGTGGGTTTCCCTCAATCCCACATTTAAAACTTGAGAAAGGCAATAGACCAAACTAGATACTAATAATGTTTAATTTACTGTGTAAAATTCTTTTGAACAAACAGCAAGCAAAACCCAAATCCCATGAATTTTTTAAAATGGGGTGGTTCCCTCAATAGTGACAAAAAGATTTGAAAATCTTTAAATCTTAAAAAAGGTGGGGGGTAGGGAGTCTAGGAATCCTATTGGGGGCCCCTAACCCCCCTGCAAGGTCTTTGGGCCCGAGTGTATCCAGTTGCTTCTGCCCTTCTCGACTAAGACAAGGCGAATTGACCATGGGCTAGTTTCAGATTTGTACATTAGCTTCTGAATTTACCTGGCGCTATTAAGTCCTTGTCCCTGCTTTTCTGGCAAGGTCTGGATGGTTGCATCAAGGATAATTTGACCGTACAAAGCCTTGCTTCTAACCTGGATGATCTCATCACGCTGTGATTTGTATTGACATCCACTTTTCAGAAGGCAGCAATAGATTTGGCAGCAGCGCGATTCCTCTTGCCTAAGCAGAATTCAATGTTTGGCTATGGTCTTCCAGAGACCCCTCCAGCCAGTGCCAGACACTCCTTCAGAGTAACCTATTCAGATGGAGAGACTTAAGATGACAGAGGGGGAATGTTTGCATATACACAACCTCAGTTTTTGCCTCTGCTGTGGTGGAAAAATTTTGTTCTTTAAAAGCTGCCCGTTTCGACTGTGAATCTCCAGTTCCTGGGGTTAGTGGAGAGGTGGCTTGGGCGGAGAAAACTACTATGATGGTTTTCGTGATTCTGCCTTCTGGTGCATCTTAAGGTTTCTGTCTTCACAGGCTAAAGCTCTGCCAGCACCTTTATCCATTCCTCCATTGTACCCAAATATCACCTGCTGGTTCCCCACCTTAGGAGACCTCTAACTATTTCTTTCATCAGCGAGAAAGTCTTGGAGGTCTCCATCTTGTACCACGCAGAGTCATTAATGCTTGTTGGAGCCCTCCATCAAGATAAATTGGTCTTCTATGTGCTCCCACACTCTGTGTGTGGTATTCTGCTCATATCATCCAGTTGTATACTGTTATACCGGTGAGTGGAGCCACTGAGGCGATCAGTGTCACATTTGTCGGTGCCCTGTCAACTCGGGACAAAACACTCATCTTCTGCCAAACTGCTAACTCATGCTCTGCCTGGCCTTCCTCCACCCTACAAGGATTTTGTGGATATGTTCCACAAGAAGCAAGCAGGGACATTACCTCCCCATAGACCTTGAAACTGACCATTGACCTCCTTCCAGGTTCTACACCTCCATGTTGCAACATGTACCTCTGGTCCTTACGAAAAATGGAGGCAATGTCGGCCTATATCAAGAAAAACATAGTGAGGGGATTTATCCAGAAGTCAATGTCCCCTGCGGGATTGGGTTTTTTCTTCATAGAAAAGAAGGATGGTTCCCTTTGCCCTGGTATTTACTTTAGAAGATAAACAAAGTAACCCTCAAGAAACAAATAGCAGTTGCTGTAAATTTCAGAGCTGTTCAACAGACTTCTTGGAATCAATGCCTTTACCAAGTTAGCTCTTTGGGAAGCATACGACCTTCTGTTTTTTGGGCACAATGTTTTGGAGCAAGGTCTATCTATGGACCCAGAAAAAACATTTGTCCTCAATCAGCCCCTGACAGTCCAGCAATTCTATAACTTTGCCAACTATTATCCACAATTCTTCCTGCATTTCTCTACATTGGTGGCTCCCATCATTGATCTTACCAAAAAGGACTGTAACCTCAAGATCTTGTTGTCAGAAGCCGATGAAGCGTTCTCTGGTCAATAAAAGCTTCAGCCTCAGCATCCATATATCATCGTACACAGCCAGAAAAGCCCTTTATTGTTGAGGTTGATGCCTCATCTGTAGGAGCTGAGGCAGAACTGTCTCAGAAGAATGACAAGGGCAAAAGCGTCAATTTCTCACCTGCGGAAAGGAACTACACCATCGGAGACAAGGAGTTACTGGCACTAGAGGAATGGCACCATCTTTTTGAGGGAGCACAACATCCAGTGACCATTGAGATGGACTATATGAATTTACTCTATCTGCATTTAGCTCAGCTCCGATGTCCTAGTCAAACCTTTTGGTCTTTATTCCTCTCCCTCTTCAATTTTTATTTGAATTTCAGCCCTGCCGGAAAGAATATCAAATCTGACACGATATCTCAGTCTTGAGCCCCAGCCCCAGGTGTTTGGTTCTTGCAGCTCCCATCTGTCTTTAAGAGATATCTCCAGGGAAGTCTTTTGCTTGTCCTGCTCAAAGGAAGCAAGTATTGTCCTGGGAAAATTCTTCTGAAGTTACAGGTCATCTCTGGGAATCACAAATCCGTGCATCTAATTTCTAGGCACTTCTCGGGGTCAACCCTGTCCAGAGACAGCAAGAATTTTTCATCTCTATGTGTCCGTACTAAACTCCCTCGACAAACACCTGCCAGGCTTCTACAACCTTTATGTGTATCAGAGATCCCCTGGACACATAAAGCTATGGACTTCAGCATGGATCCTCCCCCCTCCATGGGGTGAATGGTAATATGGGTCATGGTCGACCATTTCGTGAAGATAGCACATTGTGTTTCTGATACTCGGTCTGCCATCCGCATCTCAATGAGCCACCCTCTTCATTCAACACATCTTCCATCTGTATGGGCTTCCTTCTGGCATTGCGTCCCCCTGAGGAATCCAATATACTTTTAAATTCTTTGTGCCAAGATGCAAATCAAGCTGGACTCCTCTGCTTACCAGCCACAATCCAAAGGATTGGAGCGCATAAATCATATTGTGAGACACCATTTGCGTAGTTGTGAGTACCCACCAAAATGACTGGATGAATTTGTTACCCTGGGCAGAGTTCACTTACAACAATCATGAAGGGGAATCCTTGGGCATGCAACCCTTCCACAAAGTCTATGGCCTCCATGTCTTATTTACAACTGACTTTTACTGGATGTGTCCATTTGAACACCACAAGTTTTTTAAGTTAAATTGGTAGTAAAACACCAACAGGCCACATTCACTTTTTCCTTGATTTGGTTCCTGCTTTTTAATTTAATTCAGGAAAGGTTATTGTGGCCTGGGTTTCAAAGATGGATGGATTAGTAATTCCTGGTTTTCATTCCTTGTTCGAAAGTCCAGACAATTGCAGAAGAGGTACAGGTCCCGTTGTGCTTTCAGATGCTAATTAGATTAGATTAGTTCTCAAACTACTCAAAGGACTTCTTATCGATCCCCAAAACAAAAGCCCTAATTACAGAGCTGTTTACTTGAGATAAAATCAAGCTTTTTACTTGTCTGGCAGCACAGGAACTGACTGACACTGCTGCCCGTGTGATGACTCACTCTCTTTTTATCTCAATTGAACAAACAGCCCTGGGAGGAAAGCTATTCTTTGTAGCGAGACAACCCCTTTAAGTTTCCAGTAAGAAACACTGGTTATTGTGGCTGGAGTAATAGATGGTAAGGTTAGTAAGGTTCCTGGAGTTTTATAGGCATTGACCTTTATAAGGAGAGTGCCAGACACTGCAGAGAAGGGAACGAGGTCTAGAGAAGAAAGTGGGTAGGTGTCAAGCAGCCAGACTGTTAGGGTATTGGTGGGTTTAGAGGGGGATTAAATGTGTAGAAGTAGAAAATAAGGCCCCTTTTATTATCATGCTGAAGTGAGAATTGGCACCCAAATCCCATCACCCCCACCCCAGCAAATTATTTTATTTTATGTGATTACTAAAACTGTGTATCCTTCCTGTCTTATATGTTCCATTTTACCTCCTAGTTTTTTGCTTTAGTGCATGATTATATTGCTCAGTTTGTCTTTACAATCCCAATTCCAAAAATGTAAAAAGAAAAAAACAAGAATACAATGTTTTGCAAATCTCTTGTAATCATATTTAATTTACAACAGAACATGGAACTCAGATTAGAAGGTGAAAGTTTCTGAATTTTATTTTAAAAAATATACTTGTTTAGAAATTGATGGCAGCAAAACATACATTAGGTCAAGGCCCTGTCTGCCATGGTGTAGCACCCTCTCTTCTTTTCACAAAATTCTGTAAACATCTGGGAAGTGAGGAGACAAATTAGTGAGTTTCTACAGGGAAAAATGCTGTCTCAGTGTTGTCTGGTATAGGATTCTTGCTGCTCAACAGTCTTGGGTCAGATTTTCCATACATAATGTAGCAAATGTTTTCTACTGGTGAAAGGTCTGGGGGCCGGCTGCCAGTTCAGCCCACGAACTCTTTGTTTTGTTGGTAACAATGCACTATAGGATTTAGTATTGTGTTGCTGAAATATGCAAAGCCTTCCATTAAATAGACATTGTCTGGAAGGGAGCATATGTTGTTCTAAAACCTCTATGTACTGTTTAGCATTGATAGTGCCTTTCAAGGTATATAAGCTGCCCAAGTCATTGGCACTAATGCAACCCCCACACTATCAGAGATGCAGACCTTTGAAATGTGTACTAATAACACGATGGATGGTCCCTTTTCCCATGAGTTTGCAAGACATGGCATTAGTGGTTTCAAAATAAAATGAAAAATTAAAATTTTGGTACATCTGACCACAAAAAAGTTTCCCATTTTTCCTCAGTCAGTTTTAAATGAGCTTTGGTCTAGAGAAGACACCAGTGTTCTGTGATCAGGTTGATACATGGCTTCTTCTTTGCATGATAAAGCTTTAACTTATATTTGTGGATGGCACAACGACCTATGTTCACCACCAACGATTTCTCAAAGTATTCCTGAGCCCATGCAGTGATTTGCATAACCAAATTATTATGGATGAGCGATTGTGTCAACAATCGTTATCGAGTCGATAGTCGATATCGGCAATTATCATGTCGATAGTCAATAGTCGATAACCATTAAAGTCTATGGGAGAGGAACAACAGCTTCATTCTTACACCCAAACAGGTGAGGAGAAGCTGGAATTAACATCCACAACAGGAAACTGGATATATGCTACATTTTAGGCAAGACAATTAGGCTATAAAAGTCAGAGAAAAAAAATAATAGGCTAAAATAATTAATTATGTTCAATGGCTAGCCGAAAACATGAGGAAAGGGGCCCCTTTCACACAAAACAAGACACCAGTATTGGAAATGGCACATGGCAACTGGCAGGAGACCCCTATCACTTTTTGCATCAGGGACCAACATCTCGTCACATATGTGGTGGCAGCAAGAACGTCCCAAATGGGAACACGAAGGTTCAGCTGACAATGCCCTAGGAGGTCCAGTTAGTCAAAGAGTCCTGTCTCAAATTCCTGCATTCTATTGTCAATTTGTGTGGGTGGAACGAAATTGCTCATTTTTTATTTGGAACGTGGATCAAGGAGGGTGGACACCCAGTAACCGCTGTTCATTTTGATGGCCTTGAAGCATGGCACATACGCTTTTTTCATTAAGACCTTTACTATTGGTTTCATTTATAGTGGCATGACCCCAAAACCAGCTAAGATGTCCTTGATGGATCCTCAGAATAAAAAGTGCCGGAAAGAACAAGTATTTGAACCCCTATTTTAGTGAAATGGACATTGACTTTGTTAGACTTCTCTGTTAGGCAAATTTGTCGAGTCATCTTTGTACTGGTGTGAAATCTTTGATTTGCCTGATGTACATGTAAAATTCAATAAAAATCTATTGATTTAAAAAAAAAAAAAGAAATGGACATTGACTATCCCTGTCCCTTAATGCAGCATGATCCCAAAATCCACACAGATGCCCTTATGGACCCTCAGAATAAAAAGTGCTGGAAGAAAGTATTATTTGAACCTGTATTTTAGTGAAGTAGACATTGACTATCCATGTCCTGTACCGCAGCATGACCCTCAAACCTGCATGATCCACAGATTAAAAAGTGTCGGAAGAAAGTAGTCTTTGAACCACCTTTTAAGTTGAACTGGACATTAACTATCTCTGTCCTGTACCACAGCATGACCCCCAAACCTGTATGACCCACAGATTAAAAAGTGCCAGAATAAAGTAGTATTTGAAGCAGTATTGTAGTTGAACTGGACATTGACTATACCTGTTCTGTACCACAGCATGACCCTCAAATCTGCATGACCCACAGATTAAAAAGTGCCGGAAGAAAGTAGTCTTTGAACCACCATTTTAGTTAAACTGGACATTGACTACACCTGTCCTGTACCACAGCATGACTCCCTAAACCTGTTTGACCCACAGATGACAAAGTGGCGCTATGCTATTTTGTACAGTGACTGTCATTTAGTATATTTTTAGTAACTGACATTCATTTACAGAATTTATTTAGGGAAGTTTTATTTATAGTTTTACATTATTATCATTTTGCTTTTTTTCAAGTGTGATAACATACAACATACACCCCTCCCTGCAGTTTAAAAGGTATTTTTTTTACACGTGTAGACATGTTAATTTATTCGCACACCCTATAAATAATAAAAATGTCCCAATCATCCCCAAAACACTTCTTAGTTGAGAAGACATTTGCCCTCCTGGTTTCTGAGAGTGATTCAGGCAATGAATTCATTAGTTTCATTTTTCCTCCAAATCCTTCTTCAGTGATTAGGGACAGACTCCCCTAGAGATCAGATGTTGTGACCCCAGAGTGACTCCAGCCCCAGAAAATTTTAGGCCTCAAATTGTGCAATTTGTGTCCAGCCCTGAAGCCCTTTTTGACACTACTTAACCTCACAGGAATCACCTTTTCAAAATCGTATTTTTTAGAGAAATTTGAAGCTCTCCTGATTGCCCATAACAGTGAGAGCCAGTGCTGCCGTCAGTCATCTGTTAACACGGAGGTTCAGCTGCCAGGTTCAGACTTACAGTGGGTGCGGTGAGAGCCCAGGCTAGCGTCTGTCATCTATTAACACGCAGGTTCAGCTAGCAGGGCCGGAGTTACAGTGGGTGCGGTGAGAGCCCATCTATTAACATGGCAAAAATGCCCTTATGAAGTAGCAACGAAAACAGTCATGCTGAAGCAGAGTGAGGAAGTGTGAGCTCAGACCTCCAGCCTTCCTCAGTACACAGTCAAGACCTGGGTAGCGCTTGAGAAATTTCTGCCTCTACGAGAGTGCTTGCCCCTCCATATGAGTATGGACCAATTGAGCTTCACTTGGAAATGCTAGTGGTTGACGCTCCTGTTCCACCCAGGTGGTCTTTCTCTTGGCTTTCTTTTTCTCATTTTACTCATTGCGCTGGAGGAATGTGCTCCATACTCCATGTCCTCTGAATAACCTACATCTGTTCAAGTCTCCCTTTTACAATTCAGAGGAATATTTGTATCAGTTATTTTGTACATGCAAGTTTTTTAGTAGTTTAATCATAGAAAACACATTTTTAAAATAGGATGGAATCCCACCACGTCTTTGTTTATCTTTTTTTTAATTGTATTAAATGGGTTGTTTCACTACAAGGATTGCTAGCTATGTTAACGATCTTACAAAAACAAGTCATTTTGCAATATGTGTCCATTAACAGGGCCCTACCTATTCCTGTTTTTGACAGCACCATGTCCCATAAAATTCAAAACATGACCCTTCAGCCAATGTTGATGATTGTGAATAACAAAACTATGTTAGAAACCACATGTTTTACAATAGAACCTGTAGTATAGCTGTATTTCACAGCACCATGTCCCCAAAAATTCAAAACATGACCCTTTGGCCAATGTGGACAACTGTGAAGAACAAATGTCTGTTAGAAACCACATTTTTTATAATAGCTCCTGTAGTATAGCTGTATTTCACAGGAACATGACCAAAAAAATTCTAAAAATTACTTCTCAGCCACTGTTAAAAATTGTGAGGTAGAAATGCCACTTAGAAACCACATTTCTGTTCCAAAGGACCTTGATTATAGCTGTATCTCACAGCACCATGACCCTAAAACCATTGACAGTGCTTACAATTTTCATGAAGAAGTGAGTAAATGGAATACGTTTTTTTTTCATGAAACCTTGTACAATTGGTGTATTTTACAGTCTCCTAGTGGCAAAACCAGCAAAATGATCTTTTGGGCACTCAGAATAAAAATTCCAGTAAGAAATGATCATTTTAAAAACATTTTTCATGAAAGAAATGTGAAGTAGACCGGCAACTAATCGGTGACCTCGGCAATTGGGGCCACAACATCATCAGAGATCCACGCCTGATTCATCTTGATGAAAGTCAAACAATCTACATTATCAGTGGAAAACCGGATGTGTTTGTCTGTAATGACTCCTCCAGCTGTTCTGAAGGTCCGCTCAGATATGACGCTGGCTGCTGGGCAGGACAACACCTCTATGGCATGACGAGCAAGCTTGGGCCATTCATCTATTTTGGATACCCAGAAGTCGACTGGGTCCGGAACATGTCCAAAAAACATCGGTGTTGAGCCGCAAAATAGTCGGTGGACCATGATCTTAAGCCGGTGTCTGTGTGTCGTATGTGTGCCCTGCATTACAGGCGGTGGTGAGGTGGTACAGGCGTTGGTAAGGATTGCCAGAGGTCACCCATTAGGCTTCTGCCACAATGCTTGCTGCTGCGGCCGCTACAGCTACTTTGCACTCTACTGCTGTCACGTCGCTGACGTTGTTCCACCGTGACATTTGAAGAACGTGAAGCAGACGCAACAGATGTCTCCAGTTGATTAATGAGAACGGTCTCCAATTCCTGCATTTTACTCTCAATTTGGGTGGGTGGAAGGAAAGTGCTAAGTTTCTCTTTGTACCGGGGATCGAGGAGAGTAGCCACCCAGTAACTGTTGTTCATTTTGATGGCCTTAATGCGAGGATTATGTTGGAGAAATGGAGCATCCAAGCACTCATGTGAGAGATGGAGCCTTGATTTCCAAAGCCTCTGGGTAGAGGGGCACTAGCAAACTGTTCTTCCTCATCTTCCTCCTCCGCCTCAAATCCGTGCCAACCTCTTTCCAAGGCAGGGACATCGGTAACGTTGGTGTCGAGGAGTACCTCAACCTCCTCCACTTCCTCCGCATCAGCTTCACCACAGCCCTGACTTGCCTCAGATGATGTACCCTGAGAGCTGAGGTGCCGCCTTGCACCAGCCCTGGACCCTGAATCACTGCCTAATGAAGACAGATAAATTTGTGAAACTGTGGGGCCTTCTGGATTCGACGGAGAGAAAGGCTCTGTGTCCGCATCTGTGTCCGTCTCCTCCGTCGCTGGTGGGACCTGCTGTTTCAGAGTGTCCAACACTTGTTCCAGAACTAAGATCACCATAATGCTCATGCTAGCAAGAGCATTGTCTGCACTGACCATTTTGGTGGCTTCTTCAAAACTCACAAGGATGGTGCAGAACTCTTTCACCTGCCTCCACTCTCGGTGGCTCAACACCCCGAGGTCCGCACCGCTGCTTGTCAGGCCATGTGTCCCTTCATAATGTGTAATGGCATTGCACTGATGCCACAATCGCTGGAGCATGTGGAGGGTGGAATTCCAGCTTGTTGCCACGTCAACAATGAGACGGTTGACAGGGCCAAGCTGACTCTGTAACGCAGCCAGCCGGGACAAAGCAGGGTGCGAACAGCGGAAGTGTGAGCTCAGACCTCGAGCCCTCCTCAGCAGGCAGTCGAGACCTGGGTAGCGCTTTAGAAATTTCATGACGATGAGGTTCATGAAGTTGCCCGGCAAGGGATGTGCTCCGATACCGATCTTAAGGCGGCCAGGAGATTTCGTCCGTTATCGCACACCACCTTGCCTGGCACAAGGTTCTTGTCACCCAGCCACCGCTCGGTCTCGTTGCACAGAGCCATCCACAGCTCTGTACCGGTGTGTTGACGGTCTCCAAGACATATCAATTTCAACATGGCCTGGTTTCTCTGGGCAAGTGATGATATCCGTGGTCCTAGAGGGAAAGAACCCTGCACCATCCCTGCGGTTTTGAAGAGCGTGCACCGAGCCTGAGAGGCACAGTGATCACCAGAGACATCCATCTAGCTCACCCAGTGAGCTGTCACAGAGATATAGCAGCCTTTGCCGTGCTTACTAGTCCATGTATCGGTGGTCAGATGGACTTTGCCGGCCACAGATGCAGACAACACGCTTGAGATTTTAGATTACACGTGGCTGGCCATGGCAGGGACGGCTTTTCTGAAAAAGAAATGCCTGCTCGGCATCTGGTATTGGGGGAAGGCAAGGGCCATGATGTGGCGAAACCCATCTGTGTCTACCAGACGGAAAGGCAACATTTCCAAGGCCAAAAGCCTGGCAATGCCGACATTCAGACATTTATCTTTTGGATGGTTTGGGTTAAAGTGTTTTTTCTGCTCCCACACCTGGTAAACGGAAGGCTGGCTGCTAGACTGGCCGCTGTATGGCGTACAGGTGAAGCTGGTTGAAGAAGAAGGGGTAGGCTGTGTCTCTGGTGGTGCTGGTGGTACTCGGACGACGGTGCAGGCTGAAGCGGAGGCTAGTAATTGCTCATGCTGCTGAGGGACATGGGCAGCAGAAGAACGCTTGTTCTTAAAAATGGCAGAGGAGGCAGAGACAGAGGATGACAGTGGTTGGAAGCCCAGGACCGGTTTGGCCTTTTTTCGTCAAGTGCTCCCTCCATTTCAGCTCATGCATTCGCTGCATGTGACTAGACATGTTGGTGGTGGTTAAACACTTAAGATTTTTCCCTCTACTGATGTGTTTATGGCAAGTGCGGCATATGACATCGCTGGGCGAATCTGAGGCTTGATTGAAAAAGGCCCAGGCTTCTGAGGTCCTGGACCTTTTCGACGGCAATAAGCGAGGAGCAGTGTTTAAGCTGATCTTGGTTGGCGGAATAATCTCAGTGGACTTGTGCGACTGCCCTCTCTCTTTTTGAGGCGGGACCCATACTGACACTACCCCATCGTCTTCCTCCTCATCCAGTGAAGAAGCGCTCGCAAGCAAATTCTGCTGAAAAGACCACATTAAATCCGCAATGTCATCATCATCATCAGCATAGGTGACTTCCTCGTCCTGACATTCTACATCCTGGAGCTGCGTGCTACAAGCAACAGGCACTGCAAGGCGTTGCCGAATGCTCGGGATTTGTGGCGATTGACCGGCTTCCTTCTCCTCCTCTGATGGCATCAGCGATTGGGCCTCAGAGCAAGCTAAATCATCCTCTTTGGCCTCTTGATCTTTTGAAATGCCTTCTGACCCCAACCGCATTTTGGGCATCAAAGAAGTCTTCAGAAAATGGATTATCCACAGTGATGGGTACACGAGTTGACATTTGGGCTGCCTTTGCTTCATGTTGGACGGATACTGACGATGATGATGATGACATTTGTGGCCGCCAGGTCGTGACTGGGAGGACGAGGAGGTAAGACTGCTGGATGCAGGTTACATTAATCACTGAAGAACAGATTGGCGACGCTGTTCGTTACTGAGATTCACAGGGCACGGACCCAGTAATGACAGGCCTGACGGTCCTGCAACCAACGATCCGCTGGCTTGTGTGTTGTCGCCAGAGTTTTTCACAGTCTCTTATTTAGAAACTGTACTGCAAAGATGGCAAATCACAGGTATTCTTAACTCCCTCTAATTTCCAAAAGGCAACTAGGATTAGAAACAGTATTGTTTCTCTCAAATATCCGTGAAATGTGGTCTAGTGGAAGAACCGTAACACCAAATCAACAGTGTTCTTCCTTCAGTCCCTGAGATTTACAACTGCCCAGTAGGACTAGCAATTGATAGTTTTCAACAAACTATCATACAAGTGCACGATTAGCGCCAAACTGAGACACACTGAGTGAAATAGAAGTATTAAAAAGTTATATGGATTAATATGGCGGCCTTCGCACCACTGACTGTAACGGGTGCAGCGCTGACAGACGTATGCCGAGGCGCCGACCGCTGACATCCGGGTGTGGATCCTCTGTTATCACTGCAGCCGAGGTGGTAGCTGGAGGACCACGCCAGGGAGCAGAGTCTAAGGGGCCCTGGTCTTCACCAGGCCGCCGCAAAGCGGATGGACTTGGCTGCGGGACCCCCAGGTCGCTACCCCTGACGTGGCTACCTGCGGTGACAGGAATCCAGGCGGTGGAATACAGGAACACAGGAACATGTACAGCAGGATACGGGTTAAACGTACACATAGCACCACAGGGTACGGCAGGAACTGGACGAGTAACACATCAGGTACAGACAGGGAACACGGGAGGAACAAAAAAGAGAAAGGCACAATACAGGGAACAGGAACACGGCAGGAGCTCAGATGACAAAGACACTGGACCAGCATCTCAGGGGTTAAAGTCTCCAACAGCAGACCTGAGATGCTGGCAGGAGCTCAAGATGGGAGGCAGCTGAGAGAGCAACAGACTACAATGAACTGACCCAGAGCAGAGGCAGGAACTTCCTCTTATAGGCAGGGGTCAGAGGTAAAGAGGAAGTAGACAGAGACAAGTAACCTATAAAAGACAGGAAGCTGCAGCGCGCACGCCCTAAGAGGAACAGAGCACACACAGGACCCCAGGAAGCAACAGAACAGGACAGGACAGGTAAGCACAGGAAGGCACGACACGCCGACGGCCCAAGGCAGGGAACCGCGGCGTGAACCGTGACACTGACTACAGGCGCAATTTACTATAAAATATGTATAACACAATTTGCGTACAACTGAGCTTTCTAAGTTATGCTGGTTTTTGGGAACACTGACACACAGTGATTACAATAGAACTGTAAAAACAAAAGGGACAATTTCACCTCGTATCAGAGGTCTGCTGGCCAAAAAAGTGGTAAAAAAAATGCTTTTTCAATTCAAGATCACAGAACACACTGAGCTGTACAATATCTCCCTGCCTTTCCAAAGCCTCCCCTCCTGCCGCTCCCCCACCCCCACAGCCCCGCGGCTCCACACACCAGTAGATATCTTTAAAACTTTTTCTAACTAAATAAGAAGTGAAATTCTCTAATCTAACTCTATTCTAAGCTATAGCTAGGTGGATGGTGTCTTTTATTAGAAGAGACTATCAGAGCTGTTAGAACAGCTATTGGTTTAAATGCCGAGACGTCCTGCAGTGAAGTGGCATATACAACATCCCAACTTTTTTGGAATTGGGGTTGCACTTTTGAGTAGGGCATTATGGTGTGTTTCATTTTCTCTCTCATCTGAAGGGTATATTGACCTGGTAGTTATTGAACTGGCAGTGGCTTTGACTTCACAGGAATACAGAAGTTAAAATGTTTGTAATGTAAACCTTATGTGGTGCTTTAGGGTAGTTTAGCTAAATTGTTAATAACAGCTGTGGCCAATACAACTTTTTCCATAAACTGCCGTTCTGTGTTCTTATTTGAAGTTTTCAGCTATCATACACTGTGGTGAGTGGAGTCTGAGATGGTACGTTTAATTTGGTCTCTTCAGCCTGTGCACCTATGTAAATAATATTCTGCATGTAAATAAACTGCGTCCTTTCTGCAGGCATGGCCATTGAAAACAGCTCTTTGAGAGTTCTCTAATACATAAACTGTTTACATTCACATTTGGGGGACCACTGTCATGCTGGAAATGGTATAGATTTAGCAACCGCACTCTCAATTAACTTTGCTTACAAACAAGGGTCTAGGTTATCAGAGATGGGGAACACCAGTGCTGGCACCAGGCTCTGTTGTGCCCTAGGTCAAGCTTTTCAATGTGCCCCTTTTGTTCATGAATTAGTTACATATTTTTTGCAATAAAATTTTGAATAAACATATTTATTATCACAAAAAAAGTTACGAAGATCATAAAATCAAATATGTCTTGCTTTTTCCAATAGATCCTTCATGGTAGTATTCAATTGAAATTGTTGCCAAATCTACTACTTTTTTTTGTAACATTGTTGAGGGCAAGTACGTTTTTCTAAGTTTTAACTTAGAAAAATTATGTGTACCACTTGACACAGATGCTGAAAGTGCTACCCTGTTTCCCCAAAAATAAGACAGTGTCTTATATTAATTTTTGCTCCTACAAACGAGCTAAGACTTATTTTTTTGGTGATGTCAAATTTTTTCATGAACAAGAATTCACATTTATTGTTGAACAAAAAATCAACATGTATTAATATATTAAAGTGATTTAATCACAAACATCAGCATAAGCAGCCAATCTTAGAATTGCATCAAAAAATGCACTGTCTTATTTTCGGGGGATGTCTTATTTTCGGGGAAGCAGGGTAGGATATGTTCACACAATGGATTTTAATGAGGAATTCTGCTTAAAGTTCCCTGGTAAACTGACTGTGAACTAAACATGGATTGTGCACCACAGATTTCAAATCTGTGGTGCAGAAGACAAAGAATGGAAATGTTGGGAGTATCCTCCCCGAATTCTGTTCTGTTCTGGTTAGCCCCATTTAAATGGGTCAGAACTGGGTCCAATCAGAGGCAGATGCCACCTCTGTAAAGTAAAAATCCTAGGCAGAAATCCAAGTTATAACTTTGGATTTCTGCCAAGGATTGCACATTGGATTTTTCCAATAGGAAAAGTCGACATGTAAAGATAATCTTAAAAATAATGTTAGTACAACAAAAAGATTAAGTACACAGTCAACCAATTTTTGTTTTATTAAAAAGAGAAGAATTGCTTTGGGTCATCACTGCCTGAGGTTTATTACAGAGACCCTTAGCACCAATATATTTGTTGGAAGTATGTATCAAAGACTTTTCAAAAGGGTGTCTGGATCATTGCACCCTGTTCCTGTCATGGTTTGTGCCCTAAAATTACGAAACTTTATTAATCACACACTTGTATATCCATAGAAATTGTTGCAATTTAAAATTTTGGAATACAAAATACTATGTGTGCGGGTATACATATATTTTGATCTTATTATAATTATACCAGGCACCAATATATTGATTTATGTGCTCGGCAACACTTTATAGGATTTATGGTTTGTACCCTAGGCAGTTTTCTAGTATGTCTTAAAGGGGTTTTGCCACAAAGTGAAATTGACGTGGGAAGTTTGAAAATGAAATAATAAACATTTTCACCATTCATCATTATTAAAAATTCTGCACCGTTTTTGTTTTAGCTGCTCCCTTAGTGATCCATTGATGCTCAGACATCACCTCTCCTCTCAGGCAGCTACTGAGTGTTCAGACCCCGGGTGCTGTCATTCTACTCCTGTCCTCTGTACTCCTTAGTAATAAGTTAAACAGTGCAAATAAAACAAAAGAAACCTCAATGAGGTTTGTGCATTGATAAAGAGGAAAAAAACCACAGGATAAGCTCCTGCAGTTATTTGAACCAATGACCATTGTTCTGTAAAGCAAAAATGTTACATCTGATCTAAAGTGTAGCTACTTATAATTCTAAAAATAAACAGACCCTTTCTTTGACTACAGAGAGAAAAGGCCTGGTGATGTCATTCTTTTCTTCCCCTGGAATCCTCTTCAATCTGGACAGAAATGTGTAACCTCTAGAGGTTGAGGGCAACTTTAACAAACTGAAGCTTTCTCCTAAAGGCGTTTTCTCACTATGCAGTTTCACAGACCCACAGCCAGCTTCAGACTCACACTTCCTGGTCAGGCTGTGGGCATGTCTATAGCAGTGATTGACATATCAGCTCTACTGTTTCTAGCTATTGCTGTTACATTGACTGCTGAAGATTTATAAATTATAGTATGCAAAGCTGCAGAGCTCTAAAGAGTGAACACTTTTCATTTTGTTAGGTAAACAAAGTCCATATGTAGAGATAAGACTCTGCAGGGAATGACTCACCACGGTCGAACTGACTGACTGATGGCAGCTTGAAACATGAGAGTTAAGGGAGAGCAGGAAAAGGTAACCAGAGAAACTTGTGTAATCTAAGAGGAGAGAAAGGGCGACATGTATGAAATTTGGCTTGAGAACACTAAATTTCATGCGAATAAAAAAGGCATAGAATGCGCCTGATTTATGAACCCGCTGTACAGCGGGTCATAAATCAGGCGCATTCCAGAGCTCGAGTGTCAGGGCTGGGCTGTGCTCAGGCTCTAGGGATCTGCAGGCTGCAGCAGGTGATGCACGATCCCACCCTGATACACATGCTGCTGACAACTCTGTGAGTGACAGGGGCCCAGCCACTCCTGACAGGGGGCGAGTTGCACCAGCCAATGGGAGGACCCGGAGGCCGCTCCAATCAGCTGCAGGGGCGGTATCCAGGAATCCCATTTAAACTCCCTGAAGGCTGGGTGCTGCGCCTGTGAAATTCCTGGCTACCTCGTGTTTCTTGTTCCGTTATTGTGTTTTGCTTATCCGTATACCTGACCTCGGCTTGTTCTCCTGACCCCGGCTTGTCTCCTGATTTTGTGCTTCACTTACGTTTGGCTCTTGACCTCGGCTTGTTTACGTTTATCCCTCTGGTTCTGATTTGTGGCTTTGGCGTTCCTATTTGATATTTACCCGGACTGTCTGACTATTCTTCCTTCTGACGGCCCCAGCACTTTAGCAGCGCAGGGACTGTCGCCCAGTTGCCGTCTGCCACCTAGGGCAGCACGTCAAGTAGGCAGGGACAGTGGGCTGGGTTCCAGTTAGGGCTCACTGCACCTCCCTTGACGTGACATCGGGCGACAGTTCGGATCAGGTAAACCACTTTGAAAGTTCCTTACCTGTTCCAGCAGTAATGCAGCTAGAAATGCCATAGCGAAGCTATAAATATGTAGCTTCGCTACGGTTCTAGTGCGCCCCTTCTCCCGCACGCCCCCCGAGATCAGGCACATGTAATGTGCCCCGGAGTGGCGTGCGGGACATTTAAAAATGTATGAACGGGGCTGCGCCTGATTTGGGCTGTAAAGACACCAGATTTCTGGCACAGCCCTGTTCATACATGTCGCCCAAAATCTTTATCCCAAAGAAAAATCAACAAAGCAATGTATTTGGTAATAGTCTTCATTTGCCTTTCCCTACATGTTAAAAGCTAATCATTGTATTGAGAAAACCCCTTTAAGGTATGTTTAAGTACTGATAGTAATCTGAGAAAACATTCAAATACGTATATTACATAGCAGAAAATCTTGTTTCTATGTGGAGGATTGAGCTTCTAGCAGTAAATCTATGGATTGACAGTAACTAGTCAAACTATGAACTTTGGACAGAGCTCAAGGGATGTGCTGCTACAAAAAGCAAAGCTCAAAACTCTTTTCTTTTAGAGCACCACCCTTATCTTCATCCCAGAGTGTATGGTCTGTAGGATCAAATGACCTGTCAAAAACTAGTGGTGCAGCAGTGACCGGACAATGTGATACTATAGAAGTCCTGTTTTCCTTCTCCTTCACCTTTTGTGACACATAAGACTGGTTGTGTCTGATGCTGGAGCAAGGTATTGTGCTACCGTTCAATCTGCAAGTGATGAGGTGACAATAAGAGAACACATTTCTTTCTGGCAGAGGATAGGAGGGTCTCATTTCTGACAGAACAACAGATTCTTGGATTATATGAGATATTTTCCTTCCCTTGACTTCAGCTCAAGTTCAGCACAATCAATAATGTAGTATGTGACAAAGCCTGTCTGAGAGAATAAGATGCGCTGGACAATGGCTGTCACTATACACACTTCTTTACGATGTGAATAACACATATCCAGGAGGATATTGCAAATGTGTGATGCAGTTGCTTCAAGGCACTGGAAATTGCTGAAAAAATCCTGGCCATCCGCTAAGCAGCAAGGTTATACCAATTTAGAGACGAAGAATACCAAAAGAAATTGATTCCCCTTGAGAAAGCGCAGCCGAAACACGCATTGGGGTGTTTGGTTCATTCTAATCTGCTGATCTTTGGGGATGTAGAAAATTGATGTTTTTGTGCTTATTTATGTGATATTTTGATATTATTATCACCTATATGACGTATAACATTATGTTTCAGTAGGATTAGTTGGGAATTTTTCATTTGGGTGTGATTTTTACTGTTACTGATATATTGTTTAATTGTTTATAATAAGATTTCATAAAGCATTGTTTTTACAATTCTATATTACTGTATGGGATACAATTTCTATTGGTATTCTTTGTATTTGTGGTATCCATTCTATTTGATTGGCCCTAGTATTTATAGGTTTACCAATTTAGAGACTAGCCACCATTCCAAAGGTTTGATGCATAATGTTGAATTGCTGGGACTACAAATACTGGGACTCCTCATTCAATCAACCAAGGAGAGAAAAAGATGTGTACAGTAGAGGCTGCAAATCCTGCTCTATTATAATTATGGGAGTTAAAGAAAGAGCTAAGTGTGTCTGTTCCTTTTTCGTGAATACAACATATTAAGATTTGCGTAATATTTGCAGTGGCTGTGTATTATGTATCTGCTTGACAAATGTGGAGATAATGGACATATATATTTATTTTCTTCATTTATATAGCAGTGTGATATTCCACAGCGCTGTACAGAGATTATCATTAATCATACTGCTCCTTGTCCCCATTGGCGCTTACAGTCTAAACTCCAGATTAACCTATCTGTATGTTTTTGAGGTGTGGGGTAACCAGAGCACTCAAAGGAAACCCATGCAATCACAGGGAGAACATACAAACGTCTTGCGGATGTTGTCCTTGGTGGGGTTTGAACCCAGAACCTTAATGCTGCAGTGCAACAGGGGTAACCACTGAGCCACCATATTATTTAATTGACTTGTCAAAGCCAAAAAAGTCACAAAAAATGTATTGATTAAAACATAAAAACACACAATAAAGTTATAGTTTATAGTAAGATCAAAAACATATGGCAGAATTCAATCTGTTCACTTCCTCACAAAAAATATATAACAATATTATGTGAACCCGTAAATAGTTCCATATACCAACAAAAAGTACAATACAAAAATCAAAAACTCATACAATTAGCTTAATAAAAATTCTGTTCTTTGATATTTTTGTAGGCAATATTGGCTGCATTCTTAGGGTTTGTGAAGTCCTGGGATTAGACTACATGGTGATACTGCTACTTGGGCTTTGTGCAATGTATTATTGTTGCAGTGTGTAGTGGTGTCATCTCTGTATAAGCATTTTTATGTAGGCAAATTAATGGTTATTTGTATTGGCTGCAATACACACTGCACTGTATTATGGCTCCATGGTCAGATAGCTTGTGGGGACCCATTTTTTTCATTTTTCACATGACTTCTTTATTATTATTATTTATTTTTGAGCACCCTTGGTTCCAGTGCGCTGTACATTCGGGTTTCATACATAACATAGGTCAAACAAGTACAAAGGTGACAAATTAATAACTAACAACTGGTACAGAAGAAGAGAGGCCCCTGCCCGTGAAGGCTTACACTCTAATAGGAAGGCGGGAAGAGACAGAAGGTACGGGGCGAACATGTTTGTGGAGGGTGTAGTGACAGTGGGGTTATTGTTGGTTATAGGCAATCCTGAACAGATGGGTTTTTAGGTTGCTTTTGAGGCTGGTGAGAGAGGGGGAGAGTCTGAGGTGTTGGGGGGCAGTGAGTTAAAGAGTGTGGGGAAGCACGGGAAATCTTGGAGACAGTTATGTGAGGAGTTGACACAAGGAAAACAGAGAAGAAGGTCCTGTGAGGAGCGGAATTTGCGGGAGGGGAGACATCCGGAGAGCTGGAGGGAGGGGAGAGGGTCTGGAGAGCCTTGTAAGTCAAGGTTACTAACTTGAACTGGATTCGCTGGGCAATGGGAAGCCAGCGAAGGGATTGGCAGAGGAGAGCGGCAGAGGAGTAGCGAGGAGAGAGGTGAATCAGATGGGCAGCAGAGTTAAGGATGGATTGGAGAGGAGCGAGGGTGCTAGCTGGGAGGCCACAGAGAAGGATGTTGCAATAGTCTAGTCGTGAGATGATGAGGGCATGGACCAGCATTTTTGTGCTTTCAAAGTTATGGAATGAGCGGATATGGGAGATATTTTTTAGGTGGAGGCAGCAGGCAGAGGTTAGGACAGATTGGAGTCAAGGGTTATCCCAAAGGGAAAGGGCGCACTGTGGACCCGTGAGAAAAGTGTAGCCATTGACTGTGATAGAGAGATCAGGGGGGATAGAGTGGGACGGTGGGAAGATATATTCAGTTTTCCCCCACGTTTAGTTTCAGGACGTGAGGAGAAGAAGGAGGATATGGACGAAAGACAGTCAGGGATTCCGGAGAATAGAGAGATAAAAATCGGGGCCGGGAATGTAAGTTTGGGATCATCAGCATACAGAGTGTATTGAAAGCCATGCATCTACTAGTTGACCCAGACCAAGAGTGTAGATAGAAAAGAGTAGTGGGCCCAGGACAGACCCCTGGGGGACACCAACAGAGAGCGGGTGAGAGGAGGAGGTGGTGCGTAATCAGTGAGGTACGAGGATATCCAGGAAAGGGCCAAGTCCGTGATGATGTGGGAGGAGGATGTGTAGGAGGAGTGAGTGGTCAACAGTGTCAAAGGGGGCAAAGGAGTCAAGGAGGAGAAGCACAGAGTAGTGCGTGAGGCTTTGGCAGTTGCTAGGTCTTTGGTGATTTTCGGTTAGGGGCGGTTTCGGGTAGAGTGGTGGGGTCGGAAGCCCGATTGCAGTGGGTCAAGGAGAGAGTTGGTGGAGAAATATAGTAAAGTTGACGATAGACATGCTGTTCAAGGAGTTTAGAGGCGAATGGAAGCAGCGAGACGGGGCGATAGTTGGACAGACAAGAGGGGGTCAGAAAATGGTTTCTTAAGGATGGGTGTGATGGCCACATGTTTAAAGGGGAAGGAAAGGTGCCAGAGGTTAATGAAAGGTTAAAAGAGTGGGCGAGGGCTGGGATGATAACAGCGCTAAGGTCAGGGATGTGGTGGGATGGCAGTGGGTCAAGATTACAGGTAGTGAGGTTGGATTTGGACAGTAGAGGGGAGAGCTTGTCGTGAGTGACAGTAGAGGGGGGAAGTTGGGGGGAAAGTGATGATGACAGGTGTAGGAAGGTGTCTGTGGGACACTGCAGGATTAGAGATGGGTTGGAGGGACTGCGGGGTGAAGCTTTTTGTTGATGAGATTGATCTTATTTAGGAAGTGAGTGTTGAAGTCATCTGCTGAGAGGAAAGATGTGGGAGGGGGTGCTGGTGGGCGGAGGAGAGTGTTGAGGTGTTAAAAAGTTGTCTGGGGTTGTGAGACAGGGAGGATATGAGAGTGGTGAAGTACTCCTGTTTGGCTGTGGTGAGCTTGGACTTAAATGTGTGTAGTGATTGTCCTCAGTGGAGCGGGTTTTCTTCCAGTAGTGTTCGTCAATTCTGGAAGCTCGCCTCAGCTGTTTAGTGGTCTGTGTGCCAGGGTTTGTCTGTTAATTTGCAGTTCTTTTGTGTGTGTGAGAGGGGCACACGTCAAAGAGTGGAAGTGTTTGTGTTGTAGAAAGTGGTGCCTGCGTCTGGGTCAGCAAATGAGAAGATGGTAGAGAGGGGAGAAAGAGATTCAGAGAGAGTGCGAGGGTTAAGGTGTTGTAGGTTTCTACGGGGAAGCAGTTTATTTGGGGCAGGAGGGGCAGGTGGGGTGGAAATGGTGGAGAAGGTGAGCAAGTTGTGGTCAGAGATGGGTAAAGGAGAGATTGAGGTGTTAGATAGAGGACAGAGGCAGGTAAAGATGAAGTCCAGTGTGTGTCCATCTTTATGAGGCTCCCGAGGTCCACTGGGTGAGGCCCAAGGAAGAGGGGAGTGACAGGGGTTTGTTAGTAGTGGAGTGGGTTTGATTGGGATGTTGAAAATCTCTCATGATAATAGTGGGGATTCAGTGGAAAGAAAGTGAAGGAGCCAGGAAGCGAAGTGGTCAAGGAAGGCAGTGGCAGGTTCTGGGGGACGGTAAACAACAGCCACTTGGAGGTTGGAGGGGGAGTAGATGCGGACGGTGTGCACCTCAAAGGAGGGGAGGGTGAGGGAAGGTTGTGGTGGAATGGGGACAAAGGAGCAGGTATCTGAAAGAAGAAGGCCGACACCTCTGCCATGTTTACTTCCAGGGCGAGGGTGTGGGTAAACTGAAGCCCGCAGTAAGTTATGTCAGAAGTTGTCAGCCAGGTTTCTGTTATTCCAAGGAAGGATAGGTTGCGTGAGATGAGAAGGTCATGGATGTAGGGAAGATTGTTGCACGCAGAACGTGCATTTCAGAGAGCTCCAGACATGGGGATAGGGATAGCGGGGGTGAGGGGAATGGGGTTTAGGTTTAAGGGGTTATGGGAGTTTGTGCTTCTTGGTCTGTAAAAGGCAGGTGAAATAAAAGTGGGGATGTTCTGAGGGAGCCCGGGATTGAGAGATATGTCCCTGGCAGCGAGGAGAAGCAGGGAGAGAGTGAGGAGGTGTGTGTAGGATAGAGCAAAATGAGGTTGTGTAGGTTTTGTGAGACAGATTTTAATGATGTGAAAGAGGTAGAGAAATAGAGGGCAGGTTTTGAGGGGCAGGAAGACGGGAGATATGAAAGTCATTGCCCAGCGTGGGAGTGTGAGGGTAGACAAGGACTTTGAAGAATAGGGAGGTAGTGATGATAGTGGCATAGAAGTGCATATTGGGGGTGGTATGACTATACTGTAAAGCAGACTAAATTAGTGTTTACCTTAAGGTCATTCCTGGTTCATTTCTGGCTTCAATTCTGGTATTAATTCTGAAGTCACACTTAATGGAACTGCACGTCATGGATATTGCATCAGTGCTTTTGCATCTCTGACCAGGTCATCGCTGACCTACTATGTGCACTTATATAGTAAACTAGCTAAAATCACATATCAGGTGTGAAACGAGAAGTGGGAGGCGTGGAGGATGTTACTGAGCAGAAGGTGATTTGCAAGTGGGAAAAACTGGGCATAGAGGCCTCTTCACAGGGAGATGCAGACAAAGTTATTATAGCACAAATTCGTACCATTACATATAAACAGGAGAGCAGTGGTGGTTAAACAATACAAATGGAGAATCGCTTGGGTGTTGTAGTCTCATAAACATTCAGACAGCAAATGGGGGATGGGAGAAGTGGTTTACAAAGGGAAAAATACCATTAATATAAAAGGAGGAGGGAGGTTACACAATACAATGAAATCCCCTTGGGTTTAGTCCATAAACTTCAGAAGAAATGGAATGGGGGAAGTGTTCACGGAGAAACAAACCCGTAATGACAGAAGAAGAGAGATCAGGTGAGAGATAGCTTTTCTTAGAGATTCCATTAGTTCATAATGCTACATTCTGGTATTAATTCTGAAGTCACACTTAATGGAATTGCACATCATGGATATTGCATCAGTGCTTTTGCATCACTGAAACTCAAACACCTTCTTCCTTTTTGAACCACTCACTAGCCAAAGAAAAACAGTGTGTAACTTCTTCCCCTGTCGTGTCGGCTATAGCCATTCCTTGCCATGGCATTTTCCTGTTCTTCTTGGAAGCCTTCCATGACATTTCCTGAAGTGAAATCCGTGATGCATCTGAATGTTAAGATATCCTGGGTTTAGAATTGGAGTAAAATGACAGTGGCAGGAGAAAGTAAAAAGGTGCCTATATACCTTCAGTAGCTGTTTGAACAACTACTACTTCTGACTTCTCCAAACACGTGTGCTCAACCAAGTTTACATGCAGGCCCTGACCGACAATCTGTCTTAGGGTATGTTCACATGGCTTATTTTGGCAAGCATTTCACCGCTTATTACGGCACGTACTGCACGTTATACAGGCGGAATGCACGCCACAATTAGGGTAATCCATAGCTCTCATAGAGAACTATGGGTTATGTGTTGTCCCCCCGCTCATACAATACAATTGTATTGTACGCGCGGGGAGATAAGTGGCATGTCAATTGTTAGCGGTGAATATGCGCCACTAACAATGAATGTCTATGGGGCAGGTGCCTGGCCGCCAACCCCCCCCAAGTATAAAAAATGTCTGGCTATAGCAGACATAGGGTTAATGGTTCAGAGTTAGTGACAGGCAGAGTTTGAGCCTATGTCTGAAGTATGAAGTTATTTAGCAGGAGCTGGGCAACCAATCAGCAAGCTCGAGTGGAGGAGCTGAGCTGGAGAAGCAGGGAGGCCTGCTGGTGCTGCAAGGGAGTGAGACAGTAAGGGTATGTTCACATGGCGTAATTGTGGTGCATACAGTAAATGCCGCAATACACCAGGTGTTTTGGGAGTCGCGCTGTTTAGCCCGCACTCCCGAAGCACGTGGAGGGGGGGGTGGGGGGGGGGGGCGGTAGCCCGCCGTCCCCAGTGTCATGCATTACTCGCGGCGCGTAATCGGAGTGAATAATTGACATGTCACTTATCTCCCTGCGCGTACAATACGATTGTATTGTACGTGCTGGGGGAAGAGGCATAATCCATAGCTCTATGAGAGCTATGGATTACCGCAATTGCGGCACGCATTTTGCCGCGTATTAAGCGCAAATATGTGGCGAAATGAGCTGCGAAATTATGCTGTTTCAACATACCCTAAGAGTTATTGTTGAGAAGACGTTCAAGAGATAACACAGGAAGTAGGAGTTTGGAGGATATGAGGGGAGGAAGATTCCTTTGGATAGTGCGCAGGTTGTCCACTGTCTGATTCAATATGTACAAAGTTATCGGCAGCTAGGCAGAACAGGGTTACCACACTCTACAGCCAGTTCTGGAAAGATCTGTACTGCTGTCCAATCAGAGACGCTGGCAGGGGAAGAGCCAGTTACAGGGACAGTTAAAAAAAAAACAGCCAGCCTGTTAGCTGCTTGCTCTGTCTGTGAGGGAGTGAATCATAGTGTCAGAGAGAGATCAACAAAGCTGCAAGAGAAACACACCATTACTCTCTCTCAGGAACTTTCCTGCTAATCAGAAGTACAGCTGTGGATGTGTACGCCAGGGACTGGGCCCCGTGAGCATGTATGCCAGCCAGTTAGAGACATTGGTTATACCTGTAGACAGATTAGTTAGGGTCTTATCTAGAGTCAGGCCTTACATGAACATTTCCGGAAATAACATCCGGGTGAGACTGTGGAACAAGTCCTGTACCATTGTTGGTAATTTTGTTCATTGTACTTGTTGGTGAGATCTTTAATTGGTTAATGGTACTCTGGGAATAACGGGTACTATAAGGTTTGTAAACCCTTATGCAACACTGCGAGCGCACCTTTGAAATACCCGTCCACACTATCGTTCCAGTTACCTAGGGTTTTAAAGAGGTAGCGTCAGATTTTCTAAGTCCGCTAATAGTTAAAATATCGGAGAGTCCAGAGGATATAGTAAGGCGGCACGCTGTGTAGCACAAGGGTCTTGGTTTGTGTCTATGCGTACATGTTCTTGAGGTATTCGTATAATATCCCTTTTTTAATTCAGATTTCAGTAAAAACATTTGTTGGTCTGAACTGGTGTTGGAGTCATTTCTCTTGTCTGTGACTTAGGGTATTCTGGGAAGCCCACCTTGGTACACGGCTTACAAATTCTCTATGTTTGTGACTTTATGTTGAAATCTGACACCTTTACTACAAAATATCAAGTACTACTACTGGTTTCTTCTTTTGGGTGGGGGTCATAGGTATATATACAGTGTTGAACCTTCTTCTGTCTATTTTAGAACTAAAAATAGCAGAAATGCTTTTCCAATAATTTCTGTGTTCCCTTTGACTGTTTTTTAGTGCTAGTAGTGTGTTGCTGATATTGGTTTGTGTTTGTATTTTACTGCCACACCGATGTGCATCTATGCTCTTTTTTTCTCTATTTGAATGTGCAGACCAAAGATTGTTTTCTTAGACTGTTTGTATCGGGGGGGTGGCTGCCCCACTTTGTTTTTTTTTGCACTCCACCTACCTGTACAGGCTTTTAAACCAATGCAGAGTAACTTGTAGCTGGAATCTGCTCTCCCTGAAGTGTGGAGGCCTGAACAGGCACCAAGAGAGGTAGCAATATAGTAGGTTCCCACCTGTATTGAGGTCACCTTGTCGACGGCAGGTGGGATTATACAGTTTGGATCAAATATGTGAACTAAGAACCTCAAATGTTCATGTATCCAAAGTAGCAAAAATGCTTTTCCAATAATTTCTATGTTCTCTTTGACTGTTTTTTTAGTGCTAGTAGAGTGCTGCTAATATTGCTTTAAAAAAATTGGTAACCAACCTCCATCTTTTTACCGAATGCCTCGTTATTTGGTTTGTACACAATCTCATATATATTTTCTCCCAGCGGTCATCAGTTTCTAATTAGGCATCAGTTTCTAATTATGGTATGGTTATCAGCACCCTGTAAAACAGCACCTCATATGAGGACCACACAGGGCACTATCCCACCCCTTGTCAGAGCACTGGTACTCAACACTGAGCTACTGTGCACATTTGATCAAGGGGAAAACAACAGCAACTCACTGTTAAGTCTACTTTCCATCATCATTGGACACTCTGCAACCTTGAAACAGTAGTTAAGTGCTCTAATTTACGTCAGGCTGGTAGAAAACAACGTCTTTTTTCAAAGACAAAGATTACTGAAGGCAACACCTGGAGAAGCTTTTGTGTTTTGTGAATCATTGAATTAACTCTTTATGTAAAATAAGTTGTGTTCTGCCAAACTGATAGATGTGGAACAATAAAATATTAAGACCATATTTGCTCCTTTTCAGCTGATGAATCTTTTTTGTTAGACAAAGTGAACGTTAGCTTGATAGAAAATGAAAAAAAGTGAATGCAAATCAAAATGAGGACTTTTACAAGGGCGGCTAATGAGCTGTTGACGTGGGAGCGATGAAGCAAATCAAAGTGAAGGTTTTATAGCACCTAGTCAGTTGCCTTTGTGGAAAGGACAACCATAGAGTTGCTAAGTATTTTCTTCCTGTCTCAAATTCTTTGTTAATGTTCATTAAAAGGTAGAAAAACTGCACCATGTATTGTGGGGCTGGCTCCATGCTTACATGGACCCTTAGGCAATATAGTCACTTTGCCTCCCCCAAAAACAGTAACATTTCGTAATAAAAAAAGTAAGAAATATGGATGAAAAGAAGGCAACTTATAACAAGATACAGTAACCAAAAACATATACAATATCAAACCAAGAAGGGAACACATTGTTAAAAAAAAAGCTTTATTATTTGTCTATATTGATTCATATTGTCATACTGAAGTGTAAATAAGGTCGCAGGCTTAAAAGGGTTTTGCCACGATGTAATGTTGACGTGGGATCCTCCAAAAAGGGTATTTAATCACTTTTCTAAATATATGTAATTAAAAAAGTGAATCATGTGAGAGCTACAGCCTGACTAAAATGTATTTTCTGACAGTTTACATTAGATACGACCAGGAGCTTATAGGAGCTGATCTAGCCACACTTGCGTGTTTATCTGACAGGAACATGAATGAGCTTTGAAGGGGCTGGGGAGAAAGATTTTGCATCTTTTGTATCTAGAATCCAGCGGTTGTAATGTAATTATCTTAGTAAACATGCAGACACTCCCTCGCTTTATAAGGGACTGGGGAGAAAGATCCTTTGTCTTTTGTATAGAGAATCCACTGGTTGTAATGTAATTATCTTAGTAAACATGCAGACGCTCCCTGCAACACTGCTCAGCCCCCTCCCTCTCCCCTGCAGCCAGAATGAAAGACGCTGCCTGCTGGGCTTATCTTCTCTCCTGAGCACAGAAGCGGAAGTAATAAAATGTTTATAGCTTGTGCACAATACAGTTCTGGTCTGTGGATTAGCCAAACAATGTTTGCTCGAATACAGTGACTGAGTATCAGGAACGTGCATGGGAGGTGGAGTGATGACATCACAGAGGAGGTGCTTGTTTTTTTAAACACAGAAACACAACGCCACTTTTTTCAAGCCTCAAGAGGGGAGTATCAGTCTGTTAGGGAGGGAACTCACTTCTTGGCAAAACCCCTTTAAACCACAAGCAGTAAAAAAAAAAATTACACCTGCAATAAATCCACAATGATTCCAGAGCTAAAAGGAAGTCACATACTTATTTTGCTATGGATTCACATAAGGTTGAAGTCTTATGCCAGGGGCATAGATAAGGAAGCCTGGACCCTATAGCAAATTTTAAGATGTCCCACGAACTTTTACTGGTGTTCATTAATAACAGTCATGCAGTTACTAGATAATGCAAAGAGCAAATACCTCACCATACATCTCACCATCATACTGCTATCACAAACATCCCACTATACCAAGACCAATATAACCAATAACACTACATATGGACCTGATTATACCGCCGGAACACGACCACAAATTACCACCACATAGTGACTGCATAACACCCTTTACTATCACTGAATAAATCAGTATACAATGAGCAATAAAACCACCATATAGCAACCAGATAGTGGTACACACCAGTGTACACAGGGTCTGCAGACTGTATATTACCACAAAACAGTGATCATATAGTGGAAGGTACCAGTGTACATAGGCTCATCAGACATGTGATTACACTGCAGTTACATCTTGTGACTCACAGGTGACATTTCTCTGATCAGTCGTTCACTTTGTCTTTTCTTCTGCATAGCTAGGTTATAGGTGGGCCATGTAGCTAGGTAGGTGGGTCATATTTGGGCCAAAGGTAGCTAGGTGGGCCCTAAGGTAGATAGGCTGTTGGTAGGCCCCACATCAGTAGGGAGGCTATAGGTGGGACCCAGGTAGTAGGTAGTTAGGCTATAGATTGGCCCTACGTAGGTAGATAGGCTATATGTGGGACCCATGTAGGTTGTTAGGCTATAGGTGGGCCCCTTGAAGGTGGATAGGGTATAGGTGGGTCCCTGGTAGTTAGACAGGCTATAGTTGGGCCCTGGCAGGTAGCTAGGCTATAGGTTGGCCCCTGGTAGGTGGTTAGGCAGGTAAGAAGGTCGGGCCCCATTAGTAAAAAAAAAAAAATCAACTGTCTCTTGCTCCCCCAACTCGATAAGCGCAGATAGAGGAAATGAGCTGAGTTTTGTGATATAGAGGATTATATCATAGAGGAGAGGAGCTGAGCTCTGTGATATAGAGGGTTATTTCATAGAGGGGAGAAGCTGAGGTCTGTGATATATAGGGTTATATGATAGAGGAAAGGAGCTGAGTTTTGTGATATAGAGGATTATATCATAGAGGAGAGAAGGTGAGCTCTGTGATATACAGGGTTATTTGATAGAGGGGAGAAGCTGAGGTCTGTGATATATAGGGTTATATGATAGAGGAGAGGAGCTGAGCTCTGTGATATATAGGGTTATATGATAGAGGAGGGAAGCTGAGCTCTGTGATATATAGGGTTATATGATAGAGGTAGAGAAGCTGAGCTCTGTGATATATAGGGTTACATGATAGAAGATAGAAAATGAGCTCTGTGATATATAGGGTTATATGATAGATGGAGAGACGCTGAGATCTATGATATATAGTGTTATATGATAGAGGAGAGAAGCTGAGCTCTGTGATATATAGGGTTATATGATAGAGGAGAGAAGCTGAGCTCTGTGATATATAAGGTTATATGATAGAGGGAGAGAAGCTGAGCTCTGTGATATATAGGGTTATATGATAGAAGAGAGAAACTGAGCTCTGTGATATATAGGGTTATATAATAGAGGGAGAGAAGCTGAGCTCTATGATATATAGTGTTATAGGATAGAGAAGCTGAGCTCTGTGATATATAGGGTTATATGATAGAGGAGAGAAGCTGGGCTCTGTGATATATAGGGTTATATGATAGAGGAGAGAAGCTGAGCTCTGTGAAATATAGGGTTATATGATAGAGGGAGAGGAGCTGAGCTCTGTGATATATAGGGTTATATGATAGAGGAGAGAAGCTGAGCTCTGTGATATATAGGGTTATATGATAGAGAATAGAAGCTGAGCTCTGTGATATATAGGGTTATATAATAGAGGATAGGAGCTGAGCTCTGTGATATATAGGGTTATATGATAGAGGAGAGGGGCTGAGCTCTGTGATATGTAGGGTTATAGGAAAGAGGAGATAAGCTGAGCTCTGTGATATAAAGGGTTATATGATAGAGGAGCTGAGCTCTGTGATATATAGGGTTATAGGATACAGGAGAGAAGCTGAGCTCTGTGATATATAGGGTTATATGATAGAGGAGAGGAGCTGAGCTCTGTGATATATAGGGTTATGATAGAGGAGAGAAACTGAGCTCTGTGATATATAGGATTATATGATAGAGGAGGAGAAGCTGAGCTCTGTGATATATAGGGTTATATGATAGAGGAGATAAGCTGAGCTCTGTGATATATAGGGTTATATAATAGAGGAGAGAAGCTGAGCTCTGTGATATATAGGGTTATATGATAGAGGAGAAAAGCTGAGCTCTGTGATATATGGAGTTATGATAGAGGAGAAAAGCTGAGCTCTGTGATATATCGGGTTATATGATAGAGGGAGAGAAGCTGAGCTCTGTGATATATCGGGTTATATGATAGAGGAGAGAAGCTGAGCTCTGTGATATATAGGGTTATATGATAGAGGAGAGGAGCTGAACTCTGTGGTATATACGGATATATGATAGAGGAGAGAAGCTGTGCTCTGTGATATATAGGGTTATATGATAGAGGAGAGAAGCTGAGCTCTGTGATATATAGGGTTATATGATAGAGGGAGAGATTCTGAGCTCTGTGATATGTAGGGTTATATGATAGAGGACAGAAGCTGAGCTATGTGGTATATAAGGTTATATGATAGAGGGAGAGAAGCTGAGCTCTGTGATATATAGGGTTATATGATAGAGGGAGAGGAGCTGAGCTCTGTGATATATAGGGTTATATGATAGAGGAGAGGAGCTGAGCTCTGTGATATATGGGGTTATATGATAGAGGAGAGAAGCTGAGCTCTGTGATATATAGGGTTATATGATAGAAAAGCTGAGCTCTGTGATATATAGGGTTATATGATAGAGGAGAGAAGTTGAGCTCTGTGATATATAGGGTTATTTGATAGAGGAGAGGAGCTGAGCTCTGTGTTATATATGGTTATATGATAGAGGAGAGGAGCTGAGCTCTGTGATATATAGGATTATATGATAGAGGAGGAGAAGCTGAGCTCTGTGATATATGGGGTTACATGATAGAGGAGAGAAGCTGAGCTCTGTGATATATAGGGTTATATGATAGAGGGAGAGAAGCTGAGCTCTGTGATATGTAGGGTTATATGATAGAGGAGAGAAGCTGAGCTCTGTGATATATAGGGTTATATGATAGAGGGAGAGAAGCTGAGCTCTGTGATACATAGGGATATATGATAGAGGAGAGGAGCTGAGCTCTGTGATACATAGGGATATATGATAGATGAGAGGAGCTGAGCTCTGTGATAGATACGGATATATGATAGAGGAGAGAAGCTGAGCTCTGTGATATATGGGGTTATATGATAGAGGAGAGAAGCTGAGCTCCGTTATATATAGGATTATATGATAGAGGAGGAAGCTGAGCTCTGTGATATATAGGGTTATATGATAGAGGAGAGGAGCTGAACTCTGTGGTATATACGGTTATATGATAGAGGAGAGAAGCTGAGCTCTGTGATATATAGGGTTATATGATAGAGAAGAGGAGCTGAGCTCTGTGATATATAGGGTTATATGATAGAAGGAGAGAAGCTGAGCTCTGTGATATATAGGGTTATATGATAGAGGAGAGAAGCTGAGTTCTGTGATACATAGGGATATATGATAGAGGAGAGGAGCTGAGCTCTGTAATATATAGGGTTATATGATAGAAGGAGAGAAGCTGAGCTCTGTGATATATGGGGTTATATTATAGAGGGAGAGAAGCTGAGTTCTGTGATACATAGGGATATATGATAGAGGAGAGGAGCTGAGCTCTGTGATACATAGGGATATATGATAGATGAGAGGAGCTGAGCTCTGTGATATATAGGGTTATATGATAGAGGAGAGAAGCTGAGCTCTGTGATATATGGGGTTATATGATAGAGGAGATAAGCTGAGCTCTGTGATATATAGGGTTATATGATAGAGGAGATAAGCTGAGCTCTGTGATATATAGGGTTATATGATAGAGGAGAGGAGCTGAACTCTGTGGTATATACGGTTATATGATAGAGGAGAGAAGCTGAGCTCTGTGATATATAGGGTTATATGATAGAGAAGAGGAGCTGAGCTCTGTGATATATAGGGTTATATGATAGAAGGAGAGAAGCGGAGCTCGGTGATATATAGGGTTATATGATAGAGGAGAGAAGCTGAGCTATGTGGTATATAGGGTTATATGATAGAGAAGAGGAGCTGAACTCTGTGGTATATACGGTTATATGATAGAGGAGAGAAGCTGAGTTTTGTGATATATGGGGTTATATGATAGAGGAGAGAAGCTGAGCTCTGTGATATATAGGGTTATATGATAGAGGAGAGAAGCTGAGCTCTGTGATATATAAGGTTATATGATAGAGGAGAGGAGCAGAAATCTGTGGTATATTCGGTTATATGATAGAGGAGATTAGCTGAGCTATGTGATATATAGGGTTATATGATAGAGAAGAGGAGCTGAGCTCTGTGATACATAGGGTTATATGATAGAAGGAGAGAAGCTGAGCTCTGTGATATATAGGGTTATATGATAGAGGAGAAGCTGAGCTCTGTGATATATAGGGATATATGATAGAGGAGAGAAGCTGAGCTATGTGGTATATAGGGTTATATGATAGAAAAGAGGAGCTGAACTCTGTGGTATATAGGGTTATATGATAGAGGAGAGAAGCTGAGTTTTGTGAGATGTCTATCACATCCTGCTCTCAGATAGGGTAACATAAATGACCTGACAGGTTCCCTTTAAACCTGTGGAAAAATCATTTGACTTTTCTGTAACATGATGTAAAATTCTGCTCTCAATATTGTAACTTGTAACCATCAAGCATTGTAATGGGTAATCATCAAGTATTGTAAACTGTGACATCGAGAATTGTAAATTGTAGCAACTACTATAAACTCTAATGCTAGTACCTTGTCTACAAGCAGCGGAGTGCCCATGACATGTCATTATAAGGCAGTAGCTATGGTTGCTACATATCCCATGATTCCTTGCTTAGGTATCAGAAAGTTAGCTGTAGTAAAGTTATATCTCTAACAAAAGATATATTTATATAGATCAATTCAGATTGTGTCACAGGCAGTATGCAGACGCCAGCCCACAGGGAAGGGAAGAGATTATGGGTATAGGGAACATTCGGGTGAGTGATTCGGTATAAACAGGGATATGCAGATATACTTTGAATGTTTTTATGCAATGGCTCATTCTCCTTCTGCCTGTCATTTTAATATTCAGAAACCTAAAACAGACAATAACGCCGCCAGACATCTTTATTACAAGTTATAATTCACCAGGAAAACTATGGCTTCCACTTATGCTTCACACATCATTATTCAGTGCTCTAATTTCGGACACTAAAATAGAAGTTCATAGTTAACACTAAATTTGCAATGGATGATGGAACTTCCATTTTTGTGTCTAGAAATATTAACTGGTTATTCTGTTTCTTAATTTAGTTCTTATTAACGTTGTTCAAATAGGTCCTTGTTCAACCTGACACTGATTCAACCGAATATGGGAATAAAATTGGCCTTGGGACATCCCAACCCTGAACTTTTCCTTTAACTCTATCCCTAATTATAACTATAACTCTAACCATAGATTGGGATTAGAAGAAATGAAAAAAGTTGGTCCCGTGTAAAGTAGAAAAATAAATCCAAAATGTATTTATGTATCATAAAAGCACAAGAATGGACTGGTTTACGTTTTTCAGGCTACTTGATCCTTTATCCCCTTAAGCCGAACGCCTGAAAAGTAGTTAATGACCAGAACATTTTTTTAGGTTTTGCCTCCTTGCGTTTCAACAGTCGTAACTTTTTTATTTTTTCAATGACTCAGTTGGATGAGGCCTCTTTTTATTCGAGACAAGTTGTACTTTATGGGGGAATAGTTTAAGTTCACTTATAAATAATTGCAGTATTTTTTTTTTTAAAACATTTTTTCTTTTTAATTTTTTTTTTACACCATTCACATTCCACACTTAATAACTTGTTAGATTAATTCTACAGGTTATTACGGTCGTGTGGATACCAAATATGTGTAGTTTTTTTTTTGTAAGTGTAATTTATGCACTTATTTTTTATTAAATATTTATTTTTATTTTATTATTTATTTTTTATTTTTTTACACTTTTTATGGTTTTTTTTTAACTTTTTTTTTACTTCCATGAATGGAGAACTGTTTAACTTTTTTTTTTTTTTTTTTTACACTTAGTAATGTATTACCATATTCATATATGCTAATAAATTCTAATATGTGTCAGTTTGACACAGGCAGTGTTCAGGACAGCACACAGTGTGTCCAGGATCACTGCCTTGTTACACAGACATCTCTGGGGCCACTCTAGGTCCGTAGGGCTGACTGTGCAGGCGTTCCCCGGGCTCTGTCGGGTCACCAGGCGTTCCGATCACCCGACAGAGGAGGGGAATGATTGCACTGCGTTAATGCACCGCCGCAATCAAAGGGTTTTAGCACCAGGTTGCGGAGGTTTCCTCCACTCCCCGGTGCTTGCAGGAGATGCTCTGGGATTGGGGCTGTGTAGTACAGCCCCGATCCCAGCACAGCTGCGGCGCCGCAAACTCCGATGTCTGCAGCGACGCCAAAAGACGTCGCTGCAGACGAACGACCTGAAATGCCCGACGTCAAAAGATGGTGGGCGGTCATTAAGGAGTTAATCATAGCAAGTTGCAGTTAGGGCTTTTTTTACAGGTATTTACGGGATAATTTAGCAATCGGAGGTACTCCTGATCCTGCTGTGCTACAGCTGTGGCATCAATTACAGCCATGTCCTGGGCAAAGTCTCTTCTGTCTACCATAACATAGAGATTACCCCTATCTTATAGGAACCAGAAATAATGTTTGATTAGAAGTGATGCTGCCTCAGGAGGAATGGTACTGTGGAATGGTAAGTTAACCTGTAAGGACCCCAACCCTGTCCTCAATTTAGGGATTGGGTTATAGCCAATTTTTTGTCAATTTTCACCAAAACTGTATACGGGCCTGCTGAAACTCAATTGCCTAGATTCCAGTTGAATTTCACATTGAGCCAAAGCATAACACAGGTTACTATCCAGTGTCTTAAAATAGGTAACCCCCTTTTTCATTTTTAGTATGTATTAAAAATGAGGACCCAATAGAAATAAACTAGCTAACCTGATTTTTTTTTTTTTTTTGCATAAGACCTACATCACATACATACCCAAACTATCGTATGGATAAGGGGTAGAATATATAATTGTAATAATAATAAGGCCTATATACAATTATTTAAACATTACCATGCCATCTACAATTTTATTTTCCCATCCAGTGTTCCCCACACTTACCTAGTGTGCTAATACTAAAAGTGTTTGTGCAGTTTTAGCCCTTGAAGTCGTCTATAAAGAAAGACTCATCACT
Organism: Phyllomedusa bahiana; assembly: GCA_025379985.1. Lineage (NCBI taxonomy): Eukaryota > Metazoa > Chordata > Amphibia > Anura > Hylidae > Phyllomedusa > Phyllomedusa bahiana. The sequence goes on from JAODAL010008964.1 coordinate 45,861, forward strand.
CAGCTCCATACCGCAATCCACACTTAAGAGCCGCTGGCCAGAGACACAGGTGTTAAGCTTGTCAGTGTAGTGTTGACACAGTATCTGTTGAAGTCCCCAGTACACCTGCATGCCCTCCAACCACCTCATGCCCATACAAGCGGTAGCTATATGACTGGACAGTGGCACATTTACTGTATGGTCTCATTACAAGGATATATGTCAGCTTATTCAATCAAATTTCAATCAAATATCATGTTCAATTATGCACAATGTTAAGTTAAAGTAAACAGCACTATATTTAATTGTTAGTGTTTTGTGTTACACTTTGGATTAAAGATCAATGTCAAATTTGACCCAAATTTGGTTACTGTTTTTCACGCAATGTTATGGTTCCATATCACTTACGGTTCAGTGTTACCTCCGATCTCTCATCACTTCTAGTCTGATGTCACTTTTGGTTAACATAACCAAATATGCAATTATAATATCAGCAACCACCCCTCTCATATATTGAAGGTGTGGGAGTGGTTGTCTTACCGGTATTTTTGCATTTGAGCAATCTCCTCATGTATTATACTGTGGCTTTTCTGCATGCTGTGTGAACAGGTATCAATTTAATGTGCAATCTAATTGTTCCCCTAGTGGTGGGGTATGTGAGCTACTGCTCAGCAATCAGCTGCACCTGTTTTTCTTTCCCAATTAGCATAGGGGCCAATGTTGCCTCTTTACTGGGTTCAGTTTCAGTGAGTACGACCTTTTTTCTCTGTTTTTTGAGTAATTAATGTCCCATTTTTTCAGTTTTTTTTCTGTAAATTGTTAGTGTAGGGACTTGAAATGAGGAGCCTTGACAGGGCTTGCAGGCTTGCATATAGTGGCCGCTGTATTAACTAATACCTCATATTTCATATTTTTCCAGTATGTCAATGTTTTCCCCAAAAGTACTGGGGAGCAAAGGGTGTCTGTATTTTGTGTTGGACACCAAAAAGTACTGGGCAGCCTGCCCAATTGAATAGTAGTGTCGTAATAGGCTGTACGCCAGCATGCTGCACCATACATTTCTGCATTAATGGCATCCTTTTACTGGGTTCAGTTTCAGTCCAGACTTTGAGCTGAGAGTATGGCCTTGTTTCTGTGTTTTTTACCATAACCTGGGGTTAGGTGTATGTTATGTTAAATGAAAGTTTTGCGAGACCTGATCGGAAGTGCGTTGGAATCTTAAGTTCACTTGGAAAAACACTAACTCTAGCCTAAGAGGTGTTGTCTCACTACAGACATTGATGCCATGTCGCTTGGAAATGCCATCATTGTCCGATAAGTCCAGGTCCCACCTCTGGGACCCGCACCCATCTCCTAAATATGTCTCAAAACCTGTCTGTTCTAAATGGAAAGCAAGTCAGGACTTTACCATAGACCGGAACAAGAGATCCAAGTTTAACCGAGCAGCAATGTGTTATAGTTTATTTATTTATTTTCACTAAAATTTAATTTGGGCCAACCTGAATCGAATGGCTTAGATTTGTTTCAACTTTGACACTAATTCACTAATAATGGAATTGAATATGTTGCTGTTAATGTTATATCTACATAAAGTATAGTTATATACAGTATGTCCATTTTATTGTGTAACCTAAAGATATGTGTAGCGGGTGGTCCCGCTCCTCGGCCCGCGGGCGCACCCGCGGCCGCTCCCCCAGGTGCCTGCCGGGGTCGGGTGGCGCCACAGGCCACGGGACGGGCTGTGGGACCACTCGCTCTGGAAACTAATCTGACCACATTCCTGGCACGACCGTGCCCTCTACGGGCCGAGGCGCATGCACCCACTCCCTGGGGCATCCGCGCGCTCGTTCTTGTAAACTTAAAGGGACAGCGCACCTGTAATTGGCTAATTGCCGGGCGCTGTCCCTATTTATGGTTTCGGTCCACGACTCTTCCTTGCTGGATCTATGTTGCCTCGAGCCTTAGAGAAAGCGTTCTTCAAGTGTCTTCTTGTCCTGCCGTGTACCCGAGCTCTTGCTACGTTTCTTGACTCCGAACCTCTGCCGCCTGCCCGGCCCTTCCTGCCTGCCCACGACTACGGTTATCGTCTAGCGATTCTGTACCACGCTGCACCTCGGCCGCCATTGCAAGCCCTGGTGAAAGCCGGGACCTACTTATACTCCGCTCCCTGGCGCGGTTGTTGCCACCGCTTGCGGTTGTCCAGAGGGTCCACTAAGCCGGCCGTTACAATATGTACCTCTAATGAGATTAGACAATAAAGCTAATGAAAAACCCTAACCATGACCCCCAACTTTGGGTCATAGGGTAAGGGTCAGGGTTAGTGTAAAAAAATATGGGACTGGGACGTCTTGAACTAAACTTTTTCACAAGTTTGGCCACACCAATGCTGAACCAAACAAGAACCTATTCAAGCACCACTATTAATGACAAATTATAACCAACAACAGGTCATCAATTTATTGGTAAAATAGGTAGGCTTCAAGATTATTTAGTGTGCATACCTAAAGTCTAATGCAAAATTTTAAATGAAGTATTGTAATTCATCTATTTGTGGCATAAAACAATGGGGGCGACATGTATGAATCTCGCCGTGTCGGAGCGCACGTTTTCGCCCGATTTCAAGTGAAAGCTGCGCCTCATGTATGTCGGCGCAGAGGTGCGCTCATACATGCCGTGAAAAGTCCGCCGCGCCTCGCTAGTGTGTGAGGTGCAGTGCGGGACTTAGGCGCAGTGAGGGACTGCGCCTAACATGTATTCTGATTCGAGACAGGCTGGAAATGAGCGAGAAATCATTAAACATGTTAGTGAATAGCAAAAAGAGTTGTCTTTCAAATGAATGAATAAAGTGAAAAATCAAAGCTGTCAAAAAATGTAGTGAAAAAGTGGATTATTAAAAATTTAAGTGAAAATATATAAGGTCGCTCAAGAAATAAATCTCAGCTGATGTCGTGCCGGTGACGGCGACAAACGCGTAGTTATTGATTTTATTTATGTATCTTTATAGAAGGTTTCAGCTCTTTTACAGATAATGTTTTACACTTAAGGCTGTGTTCACACAGCTTATCTGCGGGGCGTACTTAGACTCCGCTCCCTGGTGCGGTCTGTACCACCGCTTGCTGTAGCCCAGCAGATCCACTACCTTAGTCCATTACAATTATGCATAGACTTCTTCTATGTTCTCTAGGCTATAACCTTTTAAAGGGTATGATAAATGAAGAACTATATTTCACTTAGAAAGACGAATATCTCTCCTTTGGGAGAGGCATCATGTAGGTGTGTGAGGGTTTAAGATTTCCTTTTGCGCCTCACAGGCATTTGCCTTTAACAAGACATTTGTAACGGGTTGCGCCGCGGTCCCTGGTTCGGACCGCGGTCGCACCCGCGTTCTCCGCGGCGGGTCCCCGGTGGGGACGGGGGGCCCCGCGGACCGCACTGCCGGTCGTGGCGCCACCCGCCCCATCCACTCACCTGGCCTCGCTCCCGGCCGGTCCTCGTCCCCTGCTGGCCGGAATGCGCGTGCGCGCCCCCTAGCGCGTGCGCACGCGCGCTCACGTACATTTAAAGGGACAGTGCGCAGGTAATTGGGTAATTGCCGGGCGCTGCCCCTATATAAGTTTTGCACCCACGTCACTTCCCTGCTAGATCTATGTTGCCTCGTGCCTTAGCTAAAGCATTCCCTAAGTGTGTTCTCGCCCTACCGTGTACCAGACCTCTTGCTACGTTTTCCCGACTCCGAACCTCTGCCGCCTGCCCTGACCTTCTGCCTGTCCACGACCACGAACCATTGCCGCCTGCCCTTACCTTCTGCTTGCCCACGACTACGATTCCCTGGTAGCCTCACACTCGGCGCAGGCAAGTCCTCTTCGCGCTGGTGCTGGCAGGCCCTCTGGCTGTGAAAACCGGGGGCTACTTAGATTCCGTTCCCTGGCGTGGCTTAACTATCATCGCTTGCGGTGGTCCGGCGGATCCACTACCCGGCCGTTACAGTTAGATCCAGCCATGGATCCCGCCAAGGTGCCCCTGCCAAGCATCGCGGATCTTACGACGTTGGTTGCCCAGCAGTCGCAGCAAATCGCACAACAGGCACAGCAGTTGGGCCAGCTCTCCGCCATGATGCGTCAGCTCCTTGCATCCCAGCAACAGTCTCCACCTGCGGCCCCGTCGGTGACTCCGTCTACGTCAGCCGTTCCACTGGCTACCGTGGGACCCAAGCTTCGGCTCCCCTTACCCATCAGCTTTTCCGGGGATCCCAAGCTCTGCCGGGGTTTCATTACCCAGTGCTCTGTGCACAGAGAACTGATGGCAGAGCAGTTTCCTTCGGAGAGGTCCAAGGTGGCCTTCGTGGTGAGCCGACTCTCTGGGAAGGCCCTGGCGTGGGCGACTCCCCTCTGGGATAGGAACGACCCTGTGACTGCGGATCTACAGTCCTTCCTCCAGGAATTCCGCGCCGTCTTCGAGGAGCCGGCACGTGCTTCCTCAGCGGAGACCGCCCTCTTGAACCTTCGTCAAGGCGACTCCCCGGTGGGTGACTATGCGGTACAGTTCCGTACTCTGGCTTCGGAGCTCATGTGGATGATGCCGCCCTCTGTGCCACTTTCAAAAAGGGCCTGTCCAGCCGGGTTAAAGATGCTTTGGCAGCAAGAGACCTCCCGTCCTCCCTGAGTGAACTAATTCATCTAGCAACCCGTATTGATGTAAGGTTCGCAGAGAGGCAGGAGGAGCTGCGTCAGGAAAGAGACACTGCACGCCCCCATCGGCGGTTTCATCTGGCCCCGGTTTTTCAGCATCCTCCATTACTGTCTCCTCAAGCCTCTGAGGTGGAACCCATGCAAGTGGACCGGGCCCAGTTATCGGAGCAGGAGCTGAACCGTCGCCGAACCGAGAAGCTATGTCTCTACTGCGCCAGCCCGGACCATTTCCGCAGAAGCTGTCCGCTACGTCCCCAGCGTCCGGGAAACGCTCACACCTAGGAGCCGTAGGAGAGGCGGTCCTAGGTGCAGTTTCCTCCTCTCCACGTTTGATGATGCCAGTGGAGGTGACATCTGATGCTGGTTCTTCGTTCCGGAGTTCTGCCTTCCTGGATTCGGGGTCTGCCGGGAACTTCATCCTTGCCTCATTGGTAACCCGGTTCCGCATACCTGTTGTCCGGCTGGAGAAGCCGCTGCTTATATCTTCGGTCAGTGGGGAGCTCCTCAGTGACCCCATCCAGTACGTAACCCGGCCGGTGACACTCCGTGTGGGGGCGCTACATAAGGAGAAGATCACGTTCCACGTTCTGTCCCGTGCTTCCTCGGCGATCCTCTTGGGGCTTCCCTGGCTGCAACGTCACGCCCCTACGCTCGATTGGAAGACAGGCGAAGTCCTGCGTTGGGGACCGGAATGCCAGAACTGTTGCTTGGAGGTGCCACGCCCGGTGCCTACCACTTCTCCGCCTCCGCTCGTCAAGCCGTTGCCAGGCCTGCCGGCCGAGTACCAGGACTTTGGGGATGTATTCTCCGAGAAAGAGGCTGAATCGCTGCCACCACATCGGCCTTACGACTGTCCTATTGACCTCCTGCCAGGAACCAGTCCACCCCGGGGGAGGGTCTACCCGCTGTCCGTGCCAGAGACTCAGGCCATGTCAGCCTACATTCGGGAGAATCTGCAGAAAGGATTCATTCGTAAGTCCTCCTCCCCAGCCGGAGCCGGGTTTTTCTTCGTGCAGAAGAAGGATGGTTCCCTCCGTCCGTGTATAGACTACAGGGGTCTAAATAAGATCACCGTAAAAAAACCGCTACCCTCTCCCACTGATCTCAGAGCTTTTTGACCGTCTCAAGGGGGCTAAAGTGTTTTCCAAGTTGGATCTGCGAGGAGCCTATAACCTCATCCGAATTCGGGAGGGGGATGAGTGGAAGACGGCGTTTAATACCCGAGATGGACATTTTGAGTATCTCGTGATGCCCTTTGGGCTCTGTAACGCTCCAGCGGTGTTCCAAGAACTCGTCAACGATGTCTTCCGGGATCTCTTGTACACCTGTGTCATAGTGTACCTAGATGACATCCTGATTTTCTCCTCTGATCTTCGGACTCACCGGGCTCAAGTACGCCAGGTTCTGCAACGTCTGCGCAGCAACCGATTGTACGCCAAGCTGGAGAAATGCTTTCCATCAGACAGCTACCTTCCTCGGTCATAGTCTCGGCTGAAGGCCTAAAGATGGACCCAGCAAAACTCTCCGCGGTACTGCAGTGGCCCCGTCCTGTCGGTCTTTGGGCAATACAGCGCTTCCTGGGCTTCGCGAACTATTACCGACAATTTATTCCCCACTTCTCCACCTTGGTGGCTCCTATCGTGGCCCTTACTAGGAAGAATGCGAACCTGAGAGGCTGGCCTCCGGAGGCCGAGAAGGCGTTTGTGGATCTAAAGACGGCCTTCTCCACAGCTCCTGTCTTGGTCCGGCCTGATTCCGAGAGGCCGTTCTCCTTGGAGGTGGATGCCTCTTCCGTGGGGGCAGGGGCGGTCCTCACGCAGAGAAGCTCCAAAGGCAAGGTTCTCACATGTGGGTTCTTCTCAAAGACCTTCTCGCCGGCTGAGCGAAACTATGCCATTGGGGACCGGGAACTCTTGGCCATCAAGTTGGCCCTAGAGGAGTGGCGACATCTGCTGGAGGGGGCTCGTCATCCAATCAACATCTTTACGGACCACAAAAATTTGTTGTATCTTCAGACGGCCCAACGTCTAAACCCTCGCCAAGCCCGGTGGTCTCTTTTTTTCTCACGGTTTGACTTTCATATACATTTCCGGCCTGCTGAGAAGAACGTCAAGGCGGATGCCCTCTCTCGTGCCTCGGACGTGGTCGGTGAAGAACCCGTGTCACAACACATCATCTCCCCCGAACGGTTGGTTCACGTGGCTCCCGCAGGTCTCCAAAACATCCCTACGGGCAAGACGTACGTGCCGCCGGCACTCAGGAGGAAGATTCTGGAGTGGGGGCATAGCTCCTTGGTGGCTGGTCATCCCGGAGCTCGGAAGTCTTATGCATTGATCTCGCGGCACTACTGGTGGCCGACTCTAGCACAGGATGTCAAGGACTACACCCTCGCCTGTGTCACTTGTGCTCGGAACAAGGTCCCACGCCACAGGCCCGCTGGCCTCTTGCATCCTCTGCCTGTGCCTGAAATCCCATGGACGCACATAGCTATGGACTTCGTCACAGATCTACCAGTCTCCTCTGGGAATTCGGTCATCTGGGTGGTGACAGACCGGTTCTCAAAGATGTCCCACTTTGTGCCTCTCCCTGGCCTGCCGTCTGCCCCACAATTGGCTAGTCTTTTCTTCCGGCATGTCTTCCGGCTTCATGGACTGCCCTCACACATTGTCTCCGACCGCGGTGTTCAATTTGTTTCCCGTTTCTGGCGTGCGTTGTGCTCCCATCTGCAAGTCAAGTTGGACTTCTCATCGGCCTATCACCCTCAGTCCAATGGGCAGGTGGAGAGGGTGAACCAGATTCTGGGAGAATACCTGCGTCACTTTGTGTCCGGACGTCAGGACAACTGGACCGAGCTGCTCCCGTGGGCCGAATTTGCTTATAACCATCGGGACTCGGATGCTGCCGGCGTCTCCCCGTTCTTTGTAGTCTATGGCCGCCACCCGCACCCTCCCCTTCCCCTGCCTCCTAACTCGGATGTGCCCGCTGTCAACGACCAGGTTCGGGATATCAAGGCCATCTGGCAGGAGACGCGACATTCTCTACTTCGGGCCTCGCCCGAATGAAGTCTCAGGCGGACAAAAGGAGAAGACCTGCCCCGACGTTTCTTCCTGGGGACCAAGTTTGGCTCTCTTCAAGATATGTGCGCCTGAAGGTCCCTAGTCTTAAATTGGGCCCTCGCTTCATCGGACTCTTCAAGGTTCTTCGGCAGTTGAACCTGTGACATACAAGCTCTGTTTGCCTCCATCTCTCCGGATCCACAACGCATTTCACGTGTCCCTCCTTAAGCCTCTGGTGCTGAACCGGTTCTCTCGGAAGAATGTGACGCCTTCCCCAGTAGCCGAATCCACTGACATCTTCAAGGTAAAGGACATTTTAGATATGAAAACGGTCAGAGGGAGACGTTTCTTCCTCGTGGATTGGAGGGGCTTCGGACCTGAGGAGAGATCCTGGGAGCCGGAATCCCTGAATAGGGACCTCATCCTCAGATTTCTGCGGCCTAAAAAGGTGGGGAGGCCTAAGGGGGGGGGGTACTGTAACGGGTTGCGCGCGTACGTGGTTGTAACCGCGGTCGCACCGCGTCCCGCGGCGGGTCCCCGGGGAGGGGGTCGCGACCGCACTGCGGTCGTGGCGCCACCCGCCCATCCTACTCACCTGGCCTCGCTCCCGCCCGGTTCTCGTCCCCTGCCGGCCGGAATGCACGTGCGCGCCCCCTAGCGCGTGCGCGCTCACGTACATTTAAAGGGACAGTGCGCCGGTAATTGGGTAATTGCCGGGCGCTGACCCTATATAAGTTTTGCACCCACGTCACTTCCCTGCTGGATCTATGTTGCCTTGTGCCTTAGCTAAAGCGTTCCCTAAGTGTGTTCTCGCCCTACCGTGTACCAGACCTCTTGCTACGTTTTCCCGACTCCGAACCTCTGCCGCCTGCCCTGACCTTCTGCCTGTCCACGACCACGAACCATTGCCGCCTGCCCTGACCTTCTGCTTGCCCACGACTACGATTCCCGGACTACGCTTCTGTACCTCGCTGCACCTCGGCCGCCACCGCAAGCAAGTCACGTCAGGGGGGACGACCTGGTAGCCTCACGCCGCAGCAAGTCCATCCCGCTTTGCGGCGGGCTCTGGTGAAAACCAGGGGCTACTTAGATTCCGTCCCTGGCGTGGCTTAACTATCATTGCTTGCGGTGGTCCGGCGGATCCACTACCCGGCCGTTACAACATTATTGGAAAAGAGCTGACCTCTCCAGCTCCCTCTATTGGGTGTAGCCATTCTCAATTCGCTTATGACTCATCAAGTCTTGGAAAGCAAACAGGAATCATGCCAGGCCAGTATCGTTCATCTGCAGACAGCTGTTTCAGGTATTTGCCCCTCATCAGTGCAGAGCAGAGCTTACTGGCTGGCTGGTTGAGAGGCAATGAGTGGCTCAGAAAGGGGAATATCTATAAAGCCTTGTTATATGCAATAACCGGTGTGGTGCAATAGGCAATATTAAACCCTCACACACCTACATGGTGAATCTCTCCAAAGAGAGATATTCCCCTTTCTGAGCCACTCATTGCCTGTCAACCAGCCAGCCACTAAGCTGTACTCTGCAATGAGGAGGGGCAAATACACCGAAACAGCTGTCTGCAGAGGGGTGATAATGGCCTGGTATGAATCCTATTCACGTTCCAAGACTCGCTGAGACATTAGCGAATTGAGGATAGTTACATCCAATGGAGGGACCTAGAGATTCCAGCTCTCTTCCCATAATGCCTTGTTATATTTTACCTAGCAATGCATTAGTTGTGCTATATTTTGATATTTCAAGCCCAAATTCTTAAAGGGGTTGTCCAGCAAAACAGAATTCATCTACAATAGGGCCAGAGAGGAAAAAAAAAGAGTTTAAACAGCTCACTCTCCCATGCTGAATTAAGCAGCTAAGCAATATAGAAAAGGAAAATCTGCACTAGTCTTCGTGGTGTAAAAAATAGATAATTTATTCCAAAAATTTAAAAATAAATGAAAAAACAGAAGAAAAAAGCGGACATAGCACACAAGGTACGTAGAAAGAGGCAGCCATACCTTGTGTGCTATTTTCACTTTTTTTCTTCTGTTTCCTTGTGTATTTTACATTTTTTGGAATAAATTATCTATTTTTTACACCACGAAGACCAGTGCAGATTTCCCTTTTCTATAAAATAGGGCCAGGGTCACACAAAAAACTTATACTTACCTACCTGTTCCCATCCGCTGCTGCTCTAAAGCTCCCGGAATCTACTCCTGTTTACTTTTAGGTTGTTGTCCCAAATGCAGGAGAGGCTCAAACACTATAGTGAGTGGATGAAGCAAGAGCCTATCTTGTGTGTCAGCACAACATCTTGGAAGTGAAAAGGAATGGATCTCGCAAAGCACCAGAGCAGCAGCAGCAGTAGAGGGAAAGGTAGGTAAGTTTAACTTTTTTTTTTCTTTTTTCTCCCACCCTGGCAATATTTCAAATTAATTATTTTCTCTGGACAACCCTTTAAAGGTTGTCATTAGCTGTATTGTTTGTTATGCGTTAGGCCTCGTTCACACGGCTTATTGCCGACGTAATTGCAGGGACGGAGTTCGCCCCGCAATTACGCCGGCAGCCGTGCAGGGGGGGCGGGGGGGCGGGGGGCCGGCAGCTCGCCGGCCCTATAGACATGCATTATTCACGGCGCGTACACGCCGTAAATAATGTGCATGTCACTTTCTCCCTGCCCGGCGTATTCGCCGAGCGGGGAGAGGAGACGGAATCCATAGTTCTCTATGAGAACTGTGGATTACTGTAATGACTGGGACGGATTCCAGCCGTATTGGAGCGCAAATACGGCGCGCAGTACAGCTGAAATCAGCGCCTAAATAAGCCATGTGAACGAGGCCTTAGTCTACAGTTTTAGCGATAAGATTTTGGGCCACATGTATGAACCTGTTTTGGTCTAAAACTCACTCTTTTACTCATAGGTTCCCATGGGCAAAAAAGTGAGATTTAGACCTAAACAGGTTCATACATGTGGTCCATTGTGTCCAACCTACAGTTAGAGAGAGGTAGAAAAGGGGTCTATAAAGTCTATCTAAGGCAAGTGTCGTAATCCTGGCAACACACAACACAGGACATGCTGTGAGACAAGTGCAACTATTAGGCAAAAGTCACGGGATGAGGTGGAGATGTAGTCATGTAGAGTTTTTTTTGTTTGTCTCTTTGCTATGTGGTTATCCTGGGACTGAGTATTGCTTTGCTAAAAATAGGATTAGGGTTGACAGCTGATAGCAGCACAAAGAGAGATCCGTAACCAGGAATTTCAACAGTTGACAGGCGGTGGATCAGTTTTGCTTTGTAATGCACTGAATCACTGGAGAGCCGGACAGTTTTAAAATCATTGTCATAGAGGCCTCAGGAACCTTCATGAAACTAAACAAGTCGTCCGGATGTCTACTGCCCCAAAGACAACCAACAGTGTTCATCACAATAGGCTATGGAAATTATCAAAGACATTCCTGGTGACTTCCAGTGCCATCAGCTGCTGCAGAAATACATAGGCCTGCATTTGAAACAATTTGTCAGAGAGTTGTAGGTGGCGGTGCGCTGCTTGAGACAAACATGGACGTTATTGTAATCGTCCTACTGCTTTGAAGACTGCTGGTCATTTATATCGTACACTATCACTGAAGAAAAACGTGAAGCTAAAACTTAACTTTTAATAAATATACCCTAAGATAAATCCAATATAGATAAATACAGAAAATAACAAAAAAAACGCTGCTATATGAAGAACAAATTGTTAATGTAGGGAAAAATAACCACAAAATAGGGATATTAAAGCCTAAGTGAATAAATGTAGGGAAACAAAAAGGAATTATATACACTCTCCCTAACAAAATCCCTACCTAATAGCGGAGGAACCGTCCCAAAAAAGGGTGCCCCCACTCACTCGACGGCTGTACCTATTAAACCTCTACACTAACAAATAAAAGACCTAGAACTAACAAAGTACAAAATAGATAAGTAACAAACATAAACCCTGATATCAGATGTAAATAAGCACGACGCGTTTCAATAAAGATCATCAGGGGCGATAATATATAATAATACCAAAGCCAAAAGATAAATAAGCCAAAGACTTATAAACCATCGCTGCCTATCTTGGGATATGTAATGTATCATGCATGTTTCTTTCAGTGGATAAGTAATGTATCTCTTTCTTGGTAATATTTTACTTTTGGCTTTGGTATTATTATATATTATCGCCCCTGATGATCTTTATTGAAACGCGTCGTGCTTATTTACATCTGATATCAGGGTTTATGTTTGTTACTTATCTATTTTGTACTTTGTTAGTTCTAGTTTTTTTATTTATTAGTGTAGAGGTTTAATAGGGTACAGCCGTCGTGTGAGTGGGGGGCGCCCTTTTTTGGGGCGGTTACTCCGCTGTTAAGTAGGGAGTTTGTTAGGGAGAGTGTATATAATTCCTTTTTTTATTTTTTTTCCCTATATTTATTCACTTAGGCTTTAATATCCCTATTTTGTGGTTATTTATCCCTACATTAACAATTTGTTCTTTATATAGCAGCGGTTTTCTTGTTATTTTCTGTATTTTTCTATATTGGCTTGGGTATATTTATTAAAAGTTAAGTTTTAGCTTCACGTTTTTTCTTCATTGATAGTGTTCAAGTGAAGTCTATATTGTTATCTATGTTTTCGGTGAGTTGTTGTCATTTATATGGTAACTACTGTTGGCACTTATCACACCAACCACTGACATATATGTCACTTTCTGAATCAGTGAGGAGGAATGCTTATTACATGCTGCTTAGTCCGGTACAGTGGGGAGCAAATAAATCAACTAAAAATATTCAAATATAGTTTTACCTTCGTACTCATCATTAGTTTGTTACAGAAAGGAGGTGAAGTACCATTAAGGGTGAATATCACATACTTTTTCCCATAAGGAATAATTGCAATTCAAATAAAGCGCACCAGAACCCCAGAAAACCATTTTATAAAGCTTTATAAGCATTAATGGGGTGGATATTACTAAATAAAAATTAAAAATACTTAAAATACATAAAAAAACAATTAAGATAACGTAAAATAATTTTAAGTTCACTTTACTTGCGTTCAGAGGAGGTTATGGCCTAAGGGGATGGTAGGGAGGAAAGTGGTAAGGAAGAGAGAAGTTACTGTATTAAAGGAGCTCATGATGAGTTCTTTACACAAAAAATACAGAAGCTCAAAATTGTCCCAAATGGGCCAAATGGGAAGGAGTGCTCGTTCAAATAAAAAAGAAAAGACTAGAGAAATTATACTAGGAAGGGAGAGAGAGTTTTGGAATGCACATCCTCAACATATACGGTCCTCTAATGCTTCTCAGCACTTTAATTTGCAGTAGTCTGTATAGGGGTTCCTTTCAGTCTGCTTGCAGGGATCCCAGGAGAAGTAAGGTGTGTCAACCTTTCTTTTTCTGGTGGTGGTGCTGTATGGCGGCCATTGCTGCTTTGATGCTGTGCTTGTGTGGTGGTGCAGCCCAGAGCCGGGGGGCTAGGTTTGGCAGCAGTGGTGCTGTTGGGTCACTGGGTTGTGCCCCTCACTAGTGTGGTTGTTGCTGCGACGGCGGCCGCCATGCAGTGTTATATTCATTAGTGTAGGGACCCATTTGAAGTGACAAGTGGGCTTATACCGTTTGGTCAAAAAGTATACTAAGAACCTCCTGTTCATTTTTAAAATTTTTTGCAGAAAAGCATTAGATCAGCGTATAGTTTGAGGATATGCGGTCTAAAAATCTCTCTCCCTTCCTAGTATAACTTGTATATTATGCTTTCTGTGTAAAAGTCTGAACACTGCCTTGTCAGTGACTGCTGGACTTTGAAAACTTCTCCACCACACCCATCTGCTCTCCTGCTAGTCAAGTCTTAGGCTGCAGACAATTGAGATTGAGTGGTGATTGATAGGTGCCCTCACCACCCGTCTTTCTTGTTACCAGTCTGTATTCTGTGTGGTCTGGGTGTCAGAGGGCTGGCCCAATCATGGCCTGGACTGGGACTCTGACATCCCTTAAGAAGATCTCTTCTGCTCAGCAGTATTGCTGGTTATAGTCTTTGGCTTGTGCTGGTTTTTGGTGTATTCTATTTTGTATTAACTGGATTTCTGACTTTTTGCCTACTTTTGACCTCCGTTTATGGCTATTCCTTGATTTTGCTCTTCCTGGTTTTGACCCTTTTCTGTCTGACTATCCTGCTGTTGTGTTTTTTCTGTCTTGTCTGTTCTGTATTTGCAAGTATTCAGGGTAGGGAACGTCATTCAGTTATCACCGACCGCTTAGGGTCAGGTGGGCAAAGGGCCGTTACTAGGGGTGGGTGAGGCGGGCGATTGCCAGGGGCGCCAAGGCTCCACTCACCTGAGGGGGGTGCCGTGGTCGCCAGCCCGGTGATCGGCCTCTGACACTGCACATCAAGTCAGTTAGCAGCTGCACACTCGCTGTGCAGCTGCTGCTACAGGGAGGAGGCAGGACGTATCCGTCCTGCCTCCTCCCCTGTATGTACCAGCATCGCAGGGGGTGCACGGCTTTCACTGCGCCCCCTGCGATGCTGGGATCTCCTAAACCGGCAGCTTTGCAGCCGAGGAGATCCCTGAAAGCTGCGTGACAGTGTAAGCGGCGTGATGATGTCACGGCGCTTTCACTGCTCAGCAGCTCCCGGACCTGGGCGCGCGGACCATGGTGAGGTGAGTACTTGTTTTTTTATTTTCTTATCATTAACTGCAACCTGGCTATAGGGACATCTACCTGGCTATAGGGGCTTCTACCTGGCGGTATGGGGGCATCTACCTGGCGATAGGGGCATCTACCCAGCTATAGGGGACACTACCTGGCTGTAAGAGGGCATCTACATAGCTATAGGGGCATCTACCTGGCTGTAAGGGACTACTAACTGGCTACAGGGGCTACTACCTGGCTATAGGGGGCTAATACTTGGCTATAGGGGACTACTACCTGACTATAGGGGCTATAACATGGCTATAAGAGCTATTACAGGGGCATCTACCTGGCTGTAAAGGGACATCTACCTGATAATATGGGTACCTACCTGGCTGTAAGGGACTACTACCTGGCTACAGGGGCTACTACCTGGCTATAGGGGGCTACTACTTGGCTATAGGGGACTACTTCCTGACTATAGGGGCTACTACCTGGCTACATGGGCTTAGGTCTGGCTACAGGGGCTACTACATGGCTACAGGGGGGCATATTACATGGCTACCATATGAGGCACTATGGATGGGGAGTTTGTATAGAGATAGGAATTGATAGAGAAATGCTGATAAAGTGAGGAGTCTAAGATCTTTGTCTTGTAAATTTTACAGTGAAGAGGCTGGGAGAAGTCGTTATGGCGGTCTGGGCGAGATGGAGAAGAAGAGACAGACAGACAGACAACAACTCTTCAGGTCTATTGCCTGGATGTAACCTCACTGTAATCAATTATATGTCTGGAGAGTCTGCGTACAATTGGTATGCGCATTATGTTACGGGGGGTGGGGTGGGGGGGCGGAGGGGATTTCCTCACCTCGCCCTGAGTGAAATTTAGCCTAGGAACTGCCTTGGGTGGGCAATTAGGCAGGGGCAGATTTGGAAGGCCTAGCACTAGGGCTCGCTGTCTATCTGTCTCTGTCAGTTTATCTGCTCCGGGGGTTTGACACTGTCCCTCATAAGCATATATTTGGGGAAATTAAGGTCTATAGAATTAGAATTGGCTATTGGATCATACTCAAAGAATGGTGGTAAATGATTCCTACTCTTAATGGTCCCCGGTTGTAAGTGGTGTACACCACGGCTCAGTACTAGTTCCTCTTTTATTCAATTGATTTATTAATGATCTAGGAGAGGGTATTAATAGCTCTGTTTAATTGATGTTATCTGTATTCTGACAGTCAGTTCGTATACAAGGGCCAAAAAATACCACCACATTATCACCGCATGTCTACACTATAAAGTGAATGATACCACCATAACATTACTGACCAAATCAATATACCAAGACCAATAATACCAATAATACCAACAACAACAATATACAAAGACCAAATAATATCATCACCATAAAGATACTGAATAAAACCATTGCACTGATACTGACTATAAACCATTATACTCAGACCACTATTACCACCATACAGTGACCATATAGTGGTAGATAGCAAATGTGCTCTGCTGACTTATCAGTGGTTACAAGGCAGTTACATCCAGTAACTCACAGGAGAATTTACCACACAAACATGTTAGATTCCTTATTTTTCCAGAACTTCCCTGATAACTCCTACCACTGTACAAAATCACCATCCCTTGTGTCCCTAATGGTAATAATGTTCCCCAACACAGTAATTGCAACCAATACAGTCAAATTGGCCCCAAATGATTATAGGGCCTCCATTTGTGTCCCTATATAGAAAATGCACTTTTGAAAGAAATTTTAGTATACTGACATCGGGCAGGACCCCACTTGCCCAGTAAACGAAATCTTCATAGAAACATATGTCGTATACTCACAAGTTGTAACTTTTAACTTCATGCTCTTTAATGTAAACACATATGCAGTTGCACATTAGTCCATCAACATTCAAAAATCTTGGGTACAATTATTAATACGGCAGTAAAAACCTGTAATCCAAGCGATCAGTTGCTGGTTTCACAAACGAGCTTCAGACGCCAGCATCTCGTGGTCTGTCTGCTCAGATAGCTGAACGGCCAAGCGGTAGTCTGTGTTACCCAGAATGCCACACACGCGACGTTTCGGGGGAAGGCACGCCCCCTTTCTCAAGCATGAATAGAATACAAGGTGACGTCTATTTATAGCAATCACGATATGCCGTAATACATACATTTAAACTAAACAAACTAACAAGTGCTAGACATAATAGTAACAGTGTAATTAAAACCAAAGAGACAGTTCCATTTATTTAGATATCTAGATTCTACAATTTACTTATCCTTAGGTTATTTCTATTATAGCTTCCTTTATTTTTCACTATTAACCTACAGTACTAAAAATTTACTATTTTTTCAAAAAACTTTTTATAAACAAGAACTATCCTAATGCATCTGGGGAACACAGACTCCACTATCTATAAATATACATTCCAGAAGCACTCTTCATTGAGTCCCTTAGGTACTAGGGAGTCTAACCTATATATCCAAAATACCTCGCGCTGTAACAGTCGCAAGGCCAGTTGTTCCTGGTCATTTGCTTCAACAGTCTCCAAGACACACCATCTAAGATCTGCCACTTGGTGCCCATTATCATAGAAGTGTCTGGCTACGGAGGATTCTGCAAATCTACGCTGCCCTCCCTCTTTCTTGTTCTTTTGCCGGTCAGACTTGGATTTATATAATCTGATCTGTGATTTGTGTTCATTTATTCTGACACGTATCATTCTAGAGGTTTGGCCAATGTAACATTTGCCACATGGGCATTTTAATAAATAGATGGCGTTCCTAGTGGTGCATGTGAAGAAACCTCGTATTGGGATGGTGTATCCTAACGTGGGATGAGAAATTGAAGAGCCCCTTATTATGCCATTACAATTCTGGCATGCTAGGCAGGGAAAAGTTCCCTTCCTTTGTGTGTCTAAGAACATTTGTTTTGATTTCCTCTTCCTTAGATCAGAATGCACAATGTGATTGCCTATTGTTTTGCCCTTCTGATATACAAACTTAGGAATATCTCGGAATAAGTATCCATATTTATTGTCACTTTGTAAGACATGCCAGTACTTACAAATAATTTTCTTGACCAGATCTGAATGACAGTCTTAAACAGTGGAAAACCACAGTTCACGACTGTTTTCCTTGGGGGTCTTCTTTCTTACCTCCTCTCTTGTGAGTTTGCCTATTTCCTGACCAACTCTACTAACCTCTTTTCTATTGTATCCCCTTGCAACAAACTTATTAGTAAGTCTCTCCTTATTTCTGTTATATTCATCATCTCAAGAACAAATCCGCCTAAGGTGCATATACTGTCCTTTTGGGATTGCTTTCAATATACTCGGAGCATGTTGGCTACTGTTGTGTAATAAATTGTTTCGATCAGACTCTTTTTGATATAGAGTTGTAACTAGTTGTGCATTCTCAATTTTAACCTCTACATCTAAAAAGCTAATATTGACCCGATTTTTGGTCAAGAAAAATTCAATCAAAGGATGTATAGAATTTATAAATGAGACGAACTCATTGAGCTCGTCTTCAGTTCCACACCATAACATGAACACGTCGTCCACATACCTGAGCCACAACTTAAAGCAGTGGCTCCAGCAACTGTGGACGTCGTGTTCAGTTTCAAAGGTTTCCATGTAGATATTCGCTAGACTGGGCGCGACCGGAGAACCCATCACAACTCCTTGTCGTTGCCAGAAGAACTCCTCCCCAAACCTAAAGTAGTTTTTTGACAAGATGACCTCAAGTAATTCCATAAGGAACCCTATCTGACTATTAGACAGACCGGGGTCCTCACACAATTTTTGCCTAATAGCCTGGACACCTTTTTCATGAGGAATGTTGGTGTACAGGCTTTTGACGTCAAGGGTACACAAAAAAGTGACATCAGTCACATCAATCAATTCAAGTCTAGTCAAGAAATCATTAGTGTCCTTAAGACATTTTGGTAAGGACCTAACGATTTTCTGTAAAAAAACCATCAATATACACTGCACAAGGATGAAAAACCGACCCTATTGCGGAGACTATCGGTCTACCGGGAGGGGGGGGGCGCTTCATAAGGGACTTATGTATTTTTGTGGGACCATATACATAACTGGTACTCTTGGGTGGTCTACTTTTAAAATTTTAGCTGTTCGTACATCAATAAAGCCCCGTACCTCTGCTTCTACAATTATCTGGTCTATCTGTGTCTTAATAGATACTGTTGGATCGTTCTCAACCTTTTCGTAAACATTTTCATTATTAAGTTGCCTCTTTGCCTCATTTATATATTTGGCCCTCTCCATAATAACTGTGGCGCCTCCCTTATCAGCTTTCTTGATGACTAAACTGTCATCTTTCTGTAGGCTGATAAGGGCTTCTTTTTCATCTTTAGTTATAATGTTTTAGTTTTTCCACACTTTTCCATTTTTTAGTGACTTCATTTGTGCCAGCAGTCAGTAGGTACACACACCATATAGTAGCCCCTCCCCTCCAAATTAGGCAGATAGGTAGACGCTCCTTTTCAGTAGGTTAGATCCATTTGTCAGATAAGTGGCATACTTTTCCTATTAGGTAGGTAAAGTCCACTTCAGTATAAAGGTAGGTAAGCACTCCAATAGATATATAGGTAGGTAAGCCGCCTTTAGATAGATAAGCCCCCCATTACATAGGTCCATAGGCAGGCAGATAGGAAGGCCCCCAAGAGGTAGCAACACAGGCCCCTCAGTAGGTAATTAAATATATAGGCCTCCCGCAGTATGTAGGTAAATAGGCATCTTCAGTAAGTATACAAATCTCCTCAGTAGGTGATAAGGTATCTAGTCCCCCAATAGGTAGCCCTGCAGTGGGTATATAGGACCCCTCATTAGACTGGTAGGTATATAGGCCCCCTCAGTAGGTAGTAAAGTATAAATGTCCCCAGTTTAAAGGTAGGGAGGCATATAGTCCCTCATTGGGTAGCTATATAGACCCCCTCAATTGAAAGGTAGGTTTGTATATAGGGTCTTCTTGGTAGGTAAATATATAGGCCCCCCCAATAGGTAGGTACATAGGGTCCCCTAGTAGGTGGTTAGGTGTATAGGCCACGGAGTAGGTATGTAGGTAGGTATATAGGACTCTTCCAGCAGGTGGGTTAGTACTTAGGCACCCCAATAAATATATTGGTATATAGGGTCCTCTCCATTAGGTTGTTAGTTACATAGGCCTCCCAGTAGGTAGGTAGATAGGTATATAGGGCTGCCTGCTATATAGTTTCACCCAGAAGGTAGGTATACAAAGCCCCCACTATATAGTTTCTTCCAGTAGGTATGTATACATATACATGGTCCCCGGTTAAAAATAGAAAAAAAATAATACTCACCTCTTCCCGTTCTGTCGTTGAACACTTCCTTGAGTCCGGAGCTGGCAGCCTAACATCATCACGCCTCCTGCTCTGGGACGCCACTTCTGGTGTCTACAAGGCCCTAAGCCGAGCCATAGGCTCGTAGAGGTAGAGGTGCGATGACATCATTACATCGCGCCGCTGCCTCTAGGGGTCCAAATAGCCGGGATCGGTGGATGCACCTTGCAGGCGGCGGCTACGATTGCTGCATCTCTGGGTGTATGTGATCTTGCAATGCAGCTGTGTGGCAAGGGGGGCCTATGGACCTTCGTGGCTCAAGGGCCCAGTCACAAGTGCAACCTCTGCGACCCCTGTAGCTATGGCACTGCCACTGTTATAAAAATTCTGAAACACCAAGTACAGCAGGGCCTAGCAGCCAAACAAAAGATGGACTGGTGGAATATTTAAAATCCATTGCTGCTGTCCCTTATAAATGCATAAAATGAAGGTATTTGGTGCAGTCTGATTCATTTGCATATGCCCACTTACTATGTCAAGGTTACCTTATCAGGTGGGTCACTACCTTTAATAGCTTTCTGTGAGACAAAAACTGCCATACATTGGTTAAAGATCTTGTACTGAGCTTCTCTGATATGTGTGGTCACCTTAAACAAACACTCTGGTGAAACATGGCCTAACAGTGGGTTGACGGTAAGACAATGTGGCTGGAAGCTGAAAACCATATCAGTGCTTGGCTTTCAGTATTATATGATAGTCAACTTGCTAGGTAAACTATACTTGCCTCTATCTGGTAAATTATTTAGGTGAAAATGATATTTTCTTCCCATAGAAGTTATGCTAAATCCTGTTATTGTATTCACATATCAATAGGCACAATAATAATTACACAGTGGAAGCAGGAACTTTCAGACAGAGATGAGATGAAATCTAGCTGCTCGGCTGAGAAACCAAAATCTTAACATTTCTGATAGTAAGTTATTTTTTGGGTCATAAAGCACACAACAAGGTTTAGACAACAGAAAATAGGAAAAAATATTTCATACTAATAAAAACTGTTGTTCTAAAGAACTCAAAAGCTAAAGCCTCGAGCACTAAAAAGGCCAAGGTCTACAGTCAAGACTGTACCATAGACTTAGAATTTTTAAACATAGAAACACAGAAGATGGACGACAGAAAATATCCAGATAGTCCACCCACTATCAATATTGTGCGTCCGCCTCTTTAAGAGTTACTGTTGAGTTACTGTCTGTTGAGCTTCTGTCTGGGTGTGGAACAGAGTTTCAAGGGTTATGTCCCTGATCCAATCCCTGGCTGGAGAGGGAGTATTTAAACATCCCTGTTTTCTCAGTCTATGCCTGTGATTGCTCTTGTTGACCTGACTATTGTCTTTGGTCAGATTGCTGTTTGGATTTCTCTGGAATTTGGCTCATGTCTCGGTTACTCTGCTATTTTCTGATTCTGTACTGAGCGGTCTGGTTTGACCTCGGCCTGTCTGACATTGTCCATCTATGTGTTCTCCGCTGTGTCTGTGCTCTCTTTGTCATCCATCTGTCTGCTCTCTGTTTCGGCCAGGGTTTGGTCAGGAAAACGTTCCAGTGTGAGGTTGCCCTTTTCAGGGTGGTTGCTCTACTATGGCAAGGCAAGCTAGGGGCAGATTAGTGCATCCCTGATACCCACTCCAACAGTTTTTCATTCACTTTATTGTTTTTTATTTTTTTAAGTCACAGTCTAGTGTTTTAGTAATTCACCCATATCTTGAAATACATGAGCTAGGACTGTCAGGAAGCTGAACGCAGCATGCACAGTACATTCAGCTTCCCTTCATGCTCTGCACTGTTCATACAGATTAGTGAATTGCTGAATGGTTCTCCTCTGTTAGAAAGCGGAAATGGATGTGAACATAGGGTTCAACTTCTCCTACTGTCAAGCAATAATCATAAAGATCAGTGCCAGGTAGGAGGAGGGGGAACAGTGTAGCTATTCTCAGCTCCTGATCTATGTCAGTGATCAGCGAAATTGCTTTATGAGAGATTTCAATCGTTAAAGAGTGGTGAGGGGTCTGGCACTGCTTTGTCTCCTTGTCTGCAGACTGGAAGACACATGGACCTTTTAGAAGGATTTGTTTCTTGCTTAAAAGTATCTAAATCTAAAAATATGCTAAGAAGTGTTTACTATATAAGACCATTTTATTGTATATCAGCATGTTACTATTCCCCATCAGAATTATAGGTAGAAGCTGCTGTGTACCTAGTAAAAGAAATGCCTGATAAATCCCACCTCTTGTCTATATTTATAAACCCTATGGTGTAGGGAGAATGCAGTAGGTAGGTATCAGTTAACAGTGATCCTTATAAATCAGGTTGATACGCCATAAATACCTAAGACACATCAACTGCACTTCTTCCTTGCTTTGAGATACAATTACTGAGTATTTGACATAAACCTGATCGAAAGTTGCACTCAGTTCTTGACCTTGCAAATTAAGTGCATAAGCACACTCTTCAGCAGAGAGCAGAAGTCAGCTTTAGCTATGCAGTGAAGTAACCGGAAGACTGTGTCTTTTCAATGCCACTTTTTTTCCCAATGACAGGTTATAGTTTTCTATCTGCATTAATCTAAAGCTCTGCAATAAACTATATATTAGGAAATTATACTATCAGTAGTTCCTTCGCATAAAGCCTGCATTCTTCAGCTTCACATCTACATCAGAACTTCCACTGCAAATTCCACCATCTTTGATGGAGATAATAACACATCATTCATTGTTATTTTTTCTTTTACAATAATAGGAATTGGAACCCATGCAGTGTACTTTGCATAACACTTCCAGCATGGTACCAGGCTACAGACAATACAGTCTAACCTTGGTTAGCACTGTCTATAGGCTGTAAAGCTGACAACACAGTCCTATTCTTTGTTACTTCCATCTACAGCCCACACAGTGGACATGCAGTCTAATTCCCAGACTTTATTAACTCTGTCTAAAGGATAAACTGTAGACAACACAGTCATAGTCCAAGTCTTTGTTAGTTCCAGCTACAGGCCACATGGTGGACAGCACCGTCTTGGTCCAAGTTCTCATTAGTTTCATCTATAGGCCACACGGTGGACAGCACAGTCTTGGTCCGAGTCCTTGTTAGCTCCATCTACCGCCAAACAACAAACAACACCATTTTCGTCCGAGTCCTCGGTAGTTTCATCTACAGGCCACACAATGGACAACTCAGTCTTAGTCTGAGTCTATGTTAATTCTATTTACATGCCACACAATGGACAAAACTGTCGTCGTCCGAGTCCTTGTTATATCCGTCTACAGGCCACGCAATAGACAAACTACCTTGGTGTAATAAGAATAGAAACAGAAGGACTAACCTCCATACATATTCCCCAGCCCCATAAATTTCAGTGGTGAAAAGATACATTATGGAGGCCTATTATTATATGTGATGGTAACAACTAGAGATGAGCGAATTTCTCAAAACTTCGATTTGGTCAATTCGTTGAATTTTCCAAAAATTCGGTTCGTTCCGAATTTATTTGCAACGAATCTTGTTAAAAAACAAGTGAGCCTGTAGGTTGTTGTAGAACATTGTGCCATGCAGATATATGCATAGGGAGCATGTTTTGGCATATAAAAAGCTTTGATTTAGTATGTGTTACGGGTGTCCCTGCGACCCCCGCGTCGGGTCGCAGGCACACCCGCAACGCCGCAGCGCCTCACTCCGGCACTTCTATATCCCACTTACCTCGCCACGCTCCTGTTTCCGTCCCGGCGCGCGCTCCTGCTGCCGGCCGGGTGTGCGCACGCCCCCGCGAGCGCGCGTCCCTTCAGTAAAATTTAAAGGGACAGTGCGCCGGTGATTGCGGGCACTGACCCTATTTAAGCCCTGCCTCTTCCCTAGCACGTTGCTGAATCGATAGTGCCCTGTGTCTAGAGAGGAAGCGTTCCAGAGAGTCTTGTTTGTTCTACCGTGTACCGTACCTTCTGCCTCCGTCCCTCGACCACGAATCATTGCCGCCTGTCTCGACCTTCTGCCTGTCCCCGACTACGAACCACTGCCGCCTGCACTGACCTTCTGCCTGTCCCCGACTACGAGCCTGCTTCACGATTCTGCCACCGCAAGCAAGTCACATCAGGGGTAGCGACCTGGTAGTTATCCGCCGCAGCAAGTCCATCCCGCTTTGCGGCGGGTTCTGGCGAAAACTGGACCTACTTACACTCCGCTCCTTGGCGTGGCTTACACCATCGCTTGTGGTGGTTCAGAGGATCCACTACCATATCCGTTACAGTTCGATTCGGCCATGGATCCCGCCAAGGTGCCCCTGCCGAGCGTCTCTGACATCACCACCATCGTGGCTCAGAAATCCAAGCAGATCGCTCAAAAGGCACAGCAGCTCAACCAGCTGTCCTCAATGATGCAGCGCTGTGCGCCACCTTTAAGAAGGGCCTCTAAAGCCAGATTAAGGATGCCCTCGCCACCCGGGACCCTCCGTCTTCCTTAAGCGAGCTCATCCATCTGGCGAACCGAATTGACATCCGTTTCTCGGAGAGACGTGAGGAGCTCCGCCAAGAGCGTGAACCAATCCGAACCTGTCGTCTACCCCGTCTTGCATCGGTGTTTTCTTCGGCCTCCACAGCCCCTTCTCAGCCAACCTTTGGAAGAGGCCATGCAAGTGGACAGAGCCCACCTGACTCCGCAAGAGTTGACTCATGACGTAAAGGGCAACCTATGCCTCTACTGCGGCAGTTCCGAACATCTCCTCAGGGATTGCCCACTCCGTCCGCAACATCCGGGAAACGCTCGCACCTAGGCTTCGTAGGAAAGGAGTCCCTAGGTTGGGGAGCAATCATCTTCCTCAGTTTATGCTACCAGTTCTGATCAAGACCACTTCCGGGGTCTCGTTTCAAGTAGCTGCCTTCTTGGATTCTGGCTCTGCCGGGAATTTTATGGATGCTGCTTTGGTGGCCAAGTATCGTCTCTCGGTGGTCCGCTTAGACCAACCCTTGGTCATCTCTTCCATTAGTGGCGAACTCTTGAGTGACTCCATCCTGTACCAGACGGAACTGGCAGTCCTACAAGTTGGAGCCTTACACAAGGAGAAAATCGCATTCTTCGTGCTAACCCCGCTCTTCCTCGGCTGTCCTCCCGGGCTTCCATGGCTGCAGCATCATGCCCCTATGCTCGACTGGAAGACGGGCAAAGTTTTGCGTTGGGTTCGACATTGCCAGTCTCGCTGTCTATCGGTACCTCGCCGGGTGCACCACACTCCTCCACAGTCTCCTCTCAAGCTCTTACCTGGCCTGCCACCATCGTTTTAGGACTTTCGGGATGTCTTCTCCGAGAAACAGCCGGACACTCTACCTCCCCATCGTCCCTAATAAATTTTCCTATAGACCTGCTGCCTGGGACTACTCCACCTCGGGGTAGGGTCTATCCGCTCTCGGTACCTGAGACTCAGGCTATGTCGGCCTACATTAAAGAAAATCTACATAAAGACTTCATCCGCAAATCTACTTCTCCGGCAGGTGCTGGGTTCTTCTTTGTGGAGAAGAGAGATGGTTCCTTACGACCCTGCATCGACTACCGCGGTCTCAACAAAATCACGATCAAAAATCAGTATGCTTTACCGCTGATTACTGAACTCTTCGATCACCTTCGCGGAGCTAAAGTCTTCTCCAAGTTGGACCTGCGGGGGGCCTATAATCTCGTCCGGATCCGAGAGGGCGACGAATGGAAGACGGCCTTCAATACTCGTGACGGGCACTTAGAGTATTTAGTGATGCCCTTCGGCTTGTGCAACGCTCCGGCAGTCTTCCAAGAATTCGTCAATGACATCTTCAGAGATCTTCTGTATGTCTGTGTGGTTGTCTACTTGGATGACATTCTGGTTTTTTTCGCCTGATCTGGAGACCCACCAGTTTGCATGTGCGCCAGGCCCCTAAAAACGCCTGCGTGAGAACCATCTCTACGCCAAACTTAAAAAGTGCTTGTTTCCCCAAAGACCACATTCCCTTTTCTTGGATATATCATCTGGGACAAGGCCTGCAGATAGACCCCACTAAACTCTCCGCCGTTCTACACTGGCCACGACCCGTCGGCCTCCGGGCCATACAGCTCTTCTGGCTTTGCAAATTATTACAGGAAAGTTCATCCCACATTTCCGACGTTGGTTGCACCGATTGTGGCTCTTACCAAGAAGCATTGCCAACCCGAAACTGTGGCCACCAGCCGCTGAAGAAGCCTTTTCCAAGCTGAAAACAGCATTTGCCTCTGCCCTGTGTTGTCGCGACTGATACCGAGAAGCCTTCTTCTTAGAAGTAGACGCCTTTTTCCGTGGGGGCTGGGGCGGTTCCCTCGCCCAAAAGGGGCCCAAAGGCAAGACTTGGACCTGTGGTTCTTTTCCAGAACTTTTTCACTGGCGGAGAGAAACTAATACCATCAGGGATGGGGGAGCTTTTGGCCATTAAGCTCGCTCTGGGGGAAAGTGGTTGCCACCCCTGAAGGTGCTCGATATCCTGTGAATATCTACACAGACCACAAGAATCTCCTTTACCTCCAGTCAGTGCAACGTCTCAACCCGCGTCAGGCAAGGTGGCCTCTGTTCTTTGCCCGGTTCAATTATGTTATCCATTTCCGATCGGCAGAGAAGAACGTCAAGGCCAATGCCCTTTCCCGTACCCCCTGACGTAAGTGGAGAAGAGGAGGCTTTTTCCTCGGCACATCGTACCTCCGGAACGTCTGATATCTGCGGTCCCATAGCCCTTCAACGTACTCCTCCGGGTAAGACGAAAGGGTGCGCCCAGCATTCCGGCTAAGGATTCTGAAATGGGGCCACTGCTCCCGTATTGCTGGACACCCCGGGGGTGCGGAAGTCTTGGCGTTGATCTCACGGTTCTACGGGGTGGCCCCAAATCTCGCTAAGGATGTGAAAGAGTTCGTGGAACCCTGTACCAACTACGCCAGCAATAAATCACCGCGTCTCAAACCTGCGGGTTTACTCCAGCCTCTGCCGTTTCCTAACAGTCCCTGGGGCCACATTGCCATGGACTTTATCACCGACCTGCCTCCCTCTGATGGTAATACGGTTATCTGGGTGGTCACTGACCATTTTTCAAAAATGGCACACTTCATTCCCCTGCCTGGTCTACCTTCTGCTCCTCGACTCGCCAACCTATTTTTTAAAACATATCTTCCCGTCAGCATGGACTTCCCTCCATATTGTTCTGGGATCGGGAGTTCAATTTGTCTCAAGGTTTTGGCGAGGCTGCCCTGCTCTCTCCTACAAGTGGAACTGGACTTTTCTTCAGCGTACCCCACAATCAAAAGGGAAGTGGAGAGAGTGAACCAAGTGTTAGGTACCTATCTCCGCCACTTCGTATCGCAAGACAAGATGATTGGTTTTGGGCTATTGCATGGGTGAAGTTTTCATATAATTCCTTGGACTCTGATTCCGCTGGGGCATCTCCCTTCTTCACCCCTTCCGCTGCCCCCTGCCTCCTCCAATGTCCCTGTGGTGCATAGTCTGGTCCGCGACCTATCTGCCGTTTGGAAGGAGACGCGCCAATCTCTGCTCCAGGCCTCGGCTCGCATGGAAGCCCAAGCGGACAAGAAAAGAAGACCCACTCTTCCT
This sequence comes from Phyllomedusa bahiana, assembly GCA_025379985.1. Classification (NCBI taxonomy): domain Eukaryota; kingdom Metazoa; phylum Chordata; class Amphibia; order Anura; family Hylidae; genus Phyllomedusa; species Phyllomedusa bahiana. The sequence continues at coordinate 73,194 of JAODAL010008964.1, forward strand.
TTGTCCCAGGGGATAAGGTATGGCTGTCTGCCAGGTATGTCCGCTTTAAAATCCCCAGCTACAAGCTGGGTCCCTGGTTTTTAGGTCACTTTGAAATACTCAGGCGCAACAACCCGGTGGCCTACAAGCTCCGGCTCCCTCCAACTATGCGCATCCCAAACTCCTTCCATGTCTCCATACTGAAACCGGTCATCCATAACCGGTTCTTTCGGTCTGTGGTTCCCCCGTCTCCCGTAGCTGACTCCACCAATGTTTTTGCCGTCAAAGAAATTTTGGCCACGAAGACGGTTAGGGGGAGATGATTTTTTTTGGTCGACTGGAAGGGGTTTGGGCCGGAGGAAAGGTCGTGCAAGCCGGAGGAGAACATCCTGGATCGGGGTCTCTTATCTAGGTTTTTTGCGTGCCAGAAAGAGGGGGAGGCCAAAGGGGGGGTACTGTTACGGGTGTCCTTGCGACCCCCGTGTCAGGTCGCAGGCACACCCGCAACGCCACAGCGCCTCCTGCTGCGGCCGGTGCCGCAGCCCGGCGCTCGGGCTGCGGACACCCTGGCACTTCTATATCCCACTTACCTCGCCATGCTCCTGTTTCCGTCCCGGCGCGCGCGTGCGGCACTTCTGGAAAATTTAAAGGGACAGTGCGCCGGTGGGTTGGTCTCATCAGGCACTGACCCTATTTAAGCCCTGCCTCTTCCCTAGCATGTTGCCGAATCGATAGTGCCCTGTGCCTAGAGAGGAAGCGTTCGTTGTTCTACCGTGTACCGTACCTTCTGCCTCCGTCCCTCGACCATGAATCATTGCCGCCTGTCTCGACTTTCTGCCTGTCCCCGACTACGAACCATTGCCGCCTGCACTGACCTTCTGCCTGTCCCCGACTATGAGCCTGCTTCACGATTCTGTTTCCGCGCAACACCTCGGCTGCCACCGCAAGCAATCACGTCAGGGGTAGCGACCTGGTTAAGTAATCCGCCGCAGCAAGTCCATCCCACTTTGCGGCGGGCTCTGGTGAAAATCGGACCTACTTAGACTCCGCTCCCTGGCGTGGCTTACACCACGCTTGTGGAGGATCCACTACCATATCCGTTACAGTATGGCACACAGATGACAGGCGCCGCTCTTAGAATCGCTTCACACTTCAGTTATCTGGGCAGTTACGGGATCAAAACTGACCAAATAACTGATGTGGGAACGCATCCTGACAGGTTAGTGTTACCACCAGCTAGAAAGAACCGAGCTGAGGGCCTAGATCCCACTATAGCATCAAAGAGCACACTCCTTTAACCACGTCATCAGAAAGATTCCACAGATTATGACAAAAACCTGTTTTTGTTTTAAAAGTTGATACCTGTAGAGCTACAAAGAGTTACTTTTTTCACTTACTGTGTTGATCTATTTCTGAAAAACAGTGTGTGTATTTCTCACATACACACATCTCCGTTACAAACAGGTTATTATTTTGGTATATTGTTCTCTGCACCAAAGAGTTACTTTTTTCACTTATAAGGTGAAACACCTTTGAAATACATGGTAATGTAAATAGTGGGCAGAAAGTGAAGCGTGGCCAGGAACCTAATTTTAGCACCACGACCCTGCTTCAGCATAAGCAGTGTCACCATCCAGTGGCCTGTGAGAAATGTGTCTCAGATGTGGTGTCTCAGCAGCAGCACCCAGTGGCATGCATCCCATTTCAGGCAGTCAAGGGTCCACCACCTCTGCTGAAGGGAGTTTTCTGTCTTTCCCATCATCTACCGGTCCAGATGCTCCTGCTCCTCGCCACTCATTGCACCAGCAGTCGTTCACCGAGGCGATTACCAAGAGACAGCAGTATGCGTTCAGCCATCTTACGACGCAAAAGCTGACCATGCTCCTGTTCAAGCTGGTGTTACTGCAGTCCCTCCCTTTTCAACCATGTATTTTGCAAATTCTGACATGTCTGTTTTGTCTGACTTTGGGCAAGGAATTGCTGTCTGAGTAGTATTGCTTATATTATTTGTGGCATTTTGCGTGGAGATGTGGGGAGATATGATGCTGCAAAGGCAATCAGTCCGAGATGGTTTAATGTCCATAGGTCTAGTAACATTTGGTAATGTAGCCATCTGGTTTATGGAAATCTGGCAACTTTTCATTTAGTATAGTAGCTATGAGTTAATCTGTGAGTGTTTAGAGCGAAATCTGCAGCCTAGGGTCGGGCCACGCCCCCTTTTCTGTTATTGGCTGCCTGATATTTAGTTCAGCCCCCTGGATGGTAAAAGCCCCATGTGCTGTGATTGGCTGCCTGCACTCTCTGTGATCACTCCACCCTGAGCCGTGTGAAAGTGAAACTAGAGGCTGCTCTGCTCCTCTCTCAGGGACAGTTCTGATATGAAGGATCTGAGCAATGCTAGATTCACTCCCCCCACCCATAGAGCACTCATCTAATACACTCTGCTAGACACAATGACAAGATGTCACTTTATGTAACATAATGGGCTGTATGGATAACTGTTGCCACCAATACAGGTGTTCTGGTTACAAGGATTACCTGGGAGGGAGGTGACAGCTCTCAAGGCATGAGAACCGACCACTGCAGAGCTGTGACATCCTTTCCCTTCCCCTGCCCACACAAAATAATGATGTCACCAGTCTTCAGTGAGGTAAGACACTCCAATTTGGAGGAGAGACCTGCCCCTGGATTTCAAGCTGTAAGAGAGAGAAAGCACAAGAAACATGTGAAAGTCTGTAGTGAGAAAACCCCTTTAAGAGTATCCTCTGTAGCCAGTTCAATTAAACTGATGCTGACTCTATCACTGCCACTGACAGCTTGTTCTAAAACCTTTAGCTGTGCCATTGCTGTGGCATTCTCACATTATTTCTCTAGAGCCTCCATTTCTGCCTTCTCACATGCAGCTTTGGCTTCCATTTCTGCTTTCTTATATGCAATGGCAGCTTGTATTTTGGAAGCCTCTGCCTCTGCATGTGCATTGATAATAGTGAGGAAAACTCCAGCACTTGTAATTCTTATATCCAAAAGGTAAAACACACATTTATTCTGGTCTTGTTAAAATCATAATAAGAACAACATCAACAGTGCATTTTACGCGTTTCAAGCCTGCATTCGGCTCTTAATCGTAAGACACTATGCACTAGACAGACCAAACATTTAAAGGCACACCCAAGCACATAGTACCACCCAACTTGGTAACAAAGTTAACCCTTGAAGTATCTAAAAAAATACAAAGCAGGAATATACACAACATTACAAGGAAGAGATATATCTAATATACATATTAAAGAATCTCTTTCCAAATTAAGATGAGTAAAGCTTTGTAATTCTTCTAGAGAGTCCTGAGTATTAAGTTTCATCAGAACATTTATGTGTTCCTGGCTTTCCATTGTATAAAGCTTGTATATTGTACAGACTCATGCTAGGGCTGTGTCATGATTGTGACTGGCAGACCCCCTTTGTCTGACTCTGTTCGCCGGCCACGGCCGCTGCGACCAAGACCGCGGCTTCGGCCATGATTCTGTTTTACTGTGTGAACTTGGTTTTCTGCTCTATATGCTTAATTGATTTCTGGCTAGGAGTACTCCAGCACTCTTTTAGTTCACCTGTTTCCTTTTTGATTAGCAGTCTTGTTTCCCTATCTGGTTTTGTGTTCTTTCTACCTATCGCCTCAGTTCTACTTTCTCTGTCCCCTATTTAAGGATTCATTTGCCTTTCTTCCTTGCCTGCTATACGGTCTGTTTCTCTGTCTATAGGTCGCCTTTTCTCTGCTTTGTCTCTCCTGTTATTTTACTTGGCTAGGTTCCCGTTTATTCTTCCGTCTCCCGATTTGGTACTGTGTCCAGAGTCGGACAGAGGGGTCTGGGGCCCACAGGGGAGTTGATCTCGGGGGCCCACCCTACTGTACATGAAAATATAACCGGCCTCTCGGACATAAATGCGCCCATTACACCACATAATACAGTGTGCAAAAAAGAAATGTATAGTGCAGTACTATACCAAGTGAGTCACATATCTGTCTGTCTCACATATCTGTCTCACATGTCTGTCAGTCTAACAGATCATAGACACATGGCTAAGTAGCTTCATCCATATCCCCCTCCACCCATATACAATATCCCCCTCCACGTTTCCCTTGGTCACGCACCTCACCACCTTCTAAACTAAACACTAGCAAGAAAGAAAGTCTAACTCCTATCACAGGGTGTTCTCTCACTCTTACAATCAGGGACACATGTACTCTGCCACTATACTTGCACCGATATAACCTGCAACACATATAGAGACCACATAGAGGTCAGACACCAGCTCAGGTATAACCTACAACACCGCCATATAGAGACCACATAGAGGTCAGACACCAGCTCAGGTATAACCTACAACACCTCCATATAGAGACCACATAGAGGTCATGAAAAAACTTTGAGACTCTCGGTTCACATATTTTGATCAAAAGATGTTTAAGCTGCATAAATGCTTCTTTAGGGATTTCCACGTAGTGTATTGCCCTCTTTGCAGAAATGTGCCGCTGGCGGCGGTCTGTGTGTGTACATGTATAATTACATGTGTGCCGCAGCCCTGCCAGTGGCACCCAGGTTTGCATACGTTTTTTCAGAAATGTTTTTGTGTGCAGAAACATACGTTATACTTGGTGTACATTGATTTAACCTATTTTGGGAAGGAAGGGGTGCTTCCATTTTGGGTTTCTGTCCCCCCCACTCTCAGAGGCTGTCATAAGAAGGGCAGCTTTGCAGGTTGGGTGTTTTTTTTATTTTTTCTTCTCCTGAATAATGGAGGTCGGTTGACCCAGGCGAGAGGCCTGATTGGCTCGATTGAGAGGTAAAGTAGGATAGGACTGCCCGATTTTGAGATCAGTGAAAGTCGTGGGCAGCTTAAATCTTTTGATCAAAATATGTGAACCGAGGTCTCAAAGTTTTTTCATGTATGATAGATAGATAAATGCTTCTTTAGGGATTTCCACGTAGTGTATTGCCCTTTTTGCAGAAATGTGGGTGCTGGCGGCGGTCTGTGTGTGTACATGTATAATTACATTTTGTGCCGTAGCCCTGCCGTGGCACCCAGGTTTGCATACGTTTTTTCAGAAATGTTTTTGTGTGCAGAAACATACGTTATACTTGGTGTATATTGATTTTTAACCCATATGGGAAGGAAGGGGTGCTTCCATTTTGGGTTTCTGTCCCCGCCCCATCTCACAGGCTGTCATAAGAAGGGCAGCTTTGCAGGTTGGGTGTTTTTTATTTTTTCTCTCTGGTTTAAAGGAGGTCGGTGACCCAGCGAGAGGCCTGATTGGCTCGATTGAGAGGGTAAAGATAGGATAGGACTGCCCCGATTTTGAGATCACGTTGAAATTCGTGGGCAGCTTAAACATTTTTTTGATCAAAATATGTGAACCGAGAGTCTCAAGTTTTTTCATGTATGATAGATAGCATAAATGCTTCTTTAGGGATTTCCACGTAGTGTAATTTCCTTTTTGCAGAAATGTGCTGCTGGCGGCGGTCTGTGTTGTGTTTCATGTATAATTACATGTGTGGGCCCCAGCCTGCCATGGCACCCCGGTTTGCTTACGTTTTTTCAGAAATGGTTTTGTGTGCAGAGGGCATACGTTATACTTGGTGGACAAATTTATTTTAACCTATATGGGAAGGAAGGGGTGCTTCCATTTTAGGTTTCTGTCCCCGCCCACTCTCACAGGCTGTCATAAGAAGGGCAGCTTTGCAAAGGGTTGGGGTTGTTTTTTATTTTTTCTCTCTGAATAATGGAGGTCGGGTTGGGCCCCGCAAGAGGCCTGATTGGCTCGATTGAGAGGGTAAAAATAGGATAGGACTGCCCGATTTTGAGATCACGTTGAAAGTCGTGGGCAGCTTAAACATCTTTTGATCAAAATATGTGACCCGAGAGTCTCAAAGTTTTTTCATGTATGATAGATAGCATAAATGCTTCTTTAGGGATTTCCACGTAGTGTATTGCCCTTTTTGCAGAAATGTGCTGCTGGCGGCGGTCTGTGTGTGTACATGTATAATTACATGTGTGCCGTAGCCCTGCCAGTGGCACCCAGGTTTGCATACGTTTTTTCAGAAATGTTTTTGTGTGCAGAAACATACGTTATACTTGGTGTACATTGATTTTAACCTATATGGGAAGGAAGGGGTGCTTCCATTTTGGGTTTCTGTCCCCGCCCACTCTCACAGGCTGTCATAAGAAGGGCTCCGTTCTGGCGTGGTCTTTTTTAATTATTCACTCTGAATAATGGAGGTCGGTTGACCCAGCGAGAGGCCTGATTGGCTCGATTGAGAGGTAAAGATAGGATAGGACTGCCCCATTTTGAGATCACGTTGAAAGTCGTGGGCAGCTTAAACATCTTTTGATCAAAATATGTGAACCGAGAGTCTCAAAGTTTTTTCATGTATGATAGATAGCATAAATGCTTCTTTAGGGATTTCCACGTAGTGTATTGCCCTTTTCACATAGAGGTCAGACACCAGCTCAGGTATAACCTACAACACTGCCATATAGAGACCACATAGAGGTCAGACACCAGCTCAGGTATAACCTACAACACCACCATATAGAGACCACATAGAGGTCAGACACCAGCTCAGGTCACATCACATTACAGTGAATACAGCGTTGATCCAATATAGAAGTAAAATAACCCCTGAAACAGGGACTCACCGGAGACGTCCTATCTGATGAGTCGTTCTCTTCTCTCATGAGTCGTTCTTATTCCCTTTTCTTCTGCATCTTGTCCTGGCCACAAGGGTGGGGAGAGAACTGACCCCTGAAGATAATGCTACAACTATGGGCTGCTTCCCTCTCAATTATATTACCAGGTAGGTAGGCAAATGGGAAAGGCCCAGGTAGCTAGATAGGTCCTATTTAGGTAGGTAGACCCCCGCTGGATAAGTTGGTAGGCCAGCCCCAGGTAGGTTGGTGGGTACCTAGCCACGGGTGGGTAGGTAAACAGCGCCCATGTAGATAAGCAGGCCCCAGTTAGGCAAGTTGATAGGCTACAGCTAGGTTGGTGGATCCCAGTTAGGTAGGCTGTAGGTAGGTGTTGCTGAGTCCCAGTTAGCTAGGCTGTAGGTAGGTGGTTGCCCCCAATTAGGTCCGCGGTCGGTAGTTAGGACCCTCTTTATATATGCTGCAAGCAGTTAGGGACCCCCTTTAAGTAGTATACAGGCAGTTAGGGCCCCCTTTAGTTTGTAGGTAGTTAGGGCCCCCTTTAGTTTGTAGGTAGTTAGGGCCCCCTTTAGTTGTAGGTAGTTAGGGCCCCCTTTAGTTGTAGGTAGTTAGGGCCCCCTTTAGTTTGTAGGTAATTAGGGCCCCCTTTAGTTTGTCAGTGCCCCCCTTAGGTAGTCAGGGCCCCCGTTATGTTTAGGTAGTCAGGGCTCCCTTAGGTTGCCATGGCCCCCTTTAGGTAGTCAGGGCCCCCCTTAGGTTGCCAGGGCCCCCTTATGTTGCCAGGGCCCCCCTTAGGTAGTCAGGGCTCCCCTTAAGTAGTCAGGGCCCCCTTATGTTGCCAGGACCCGCCTGAGGTATCCAGGTACCCCTTTATGTTGCCCGGGACCCGTTTACATAGCCCGGTACCCCTTATGTTACAAGGGCCCCCCTTAGGTAGTCAGGGCCCCCATTCCTTTTGCCCGGCCCCCCTTAAGTAGTCAGGACCCCTTATGTTGCGAGGGCCCCCCCTTAGGTAGTCAGGGCCCCCTTATGTTGCCAGGGACCCCCTTAGGTAGTCAGAGCCCCCCTTAGGTATTCAGGGACCACTTATGTTGCCAGGGACCCCTTAGGTATTCAGCGACCCCTGTATGTTGCCAGGGACCCCTTAGGTAGTCAGCGACCCCTGTATGTTGCCAGGGACCCCTTTGGTAGTCAGGACCCCCTGAGGTTGCCGTGGCCCCCCTTAAGTAGTCAGGGCTCCCTTATGTTGCCAGGGCCCCCTGTATGTAGTCAGGGCCCCCTTATATCGGAAGGGCCCCCCTTAGGTATTGAGGGACCCCTGTAGGTAGTCAGGGACCCCTGAGGTTGCCGTGGCCCCCCTTATGTAGGCCGGGCCCCCTTATGTTTCCAGGGCCTCCCTTAGGTAGTCAGTGCCCCCTTATGTTGCCAGGGCCCCCTGTAGGTATTCAGGGACCTTTGGGTTTGTCGGGGCCCCCCTGGGGGTTTGCCCCCCTTTGTAGTCAGGGCCCCTGGGTTCCCCCCCTTATTTTTTTCGGGGCCCCCTGGGGGTTTTCCCCCCCCTTTTTGTGGGTCGGGGGCCCCTTTGAGGTTGCCCCTTTATGTAGTCGGGGCCCCCCTGATTTTGCCCCCCTTATTTATTCAGGGCCCCCTGAGGTTGCCCCCCTTATGTGGGTAAGGGCCCCCTTTAAAGGTTTCCCCCCCCACCTTATTTTAGTCGGGCCCCCCTTTGAGGTTCCCCCCCCTTTATGTAGTAAAGGCCCCCCTGGGGTTTTGCCCCCTTTTGTAGTCGGGGCCCCCCTGGGGTTTGCCCCCCTTTTGTAGTAAAGGCCCCCCTTGAGGTTGCCCCCCTTTAGTAGCGGGCCCCGGCTTTAGGTACTTAAAAAAAAAAAAAAAAAAACCAAAAATCCATCCCCTGCTCCCGCTCCTGGCTGCTCCCGCCAGCCCTATTTTGGCGCCCGACTGGGAACTGTGTCTCCAATTTTTTTTCCCGCCCTTTGCTTCCCGGGATTTTTCCCCTATTGTGTTTCTTTTTGTTTTTGTCCAGGGTTTGTTTTTTCAAAAAAAAGGGTTAGGAAAGTTCCAGTTTTCTGGTCGGGCCCTACCTTTTAAAGGAGTGGGGGGGGCCCCCAAAAAGGCAGGGCAGTGGTGGGACCACCCGTCAGGGCCTCACTTGTTGTGTCCCCTCATGTGCCCCTGTTTATTTTCCTTACAGACTCGTTAAAAGGTGACACATATATGCAGGCTGGATATGGTGGACAATGACTCGGGTATTTTTTCCTTTAAATTTGATACCTTGCCCAAGAAAGTCATGTTTCCTCCCTTCAAGATTCCCCTTTAGTTTTCCAGGTAGGTTTAGAAAAAGCATTCAAAAATCCCGGGTTGGGAACCAAAATTTCCTTCTTAGTTGTAGATAAGGGCCCATCTTGCAGGTCTTCCCGGCTTTTCCCCTTCATGATATCACGGTGGGACTGGATCGGGGTGATACGGCAGGAGGTTGTAGCTTGCAAAAAGAATCTTTTGCTGCAACTTTACAAAATGATTTCTTTGACATTTCCAGGCGGGGGTCCAATGTCTTGGGGCTGCAAAAGCGGGAATACTTGGTCAGGGTTGTATCTGGCAGCTTTTCATAAACCCATGTTTTGCTGGGATGGCAAATGGGCCCCAATTTTCACTGGTCTAGCAGAAAAAGCTTTCTTTTCCTATTCTGTTCAAATAATGGGGGGGAAAAAGTGTGGGCCCCCTGAGATTTCTTTTTAGTAAATCTGTATTGGAACCAGTACTCACACCAAAAAAACCCTCGTCAGACGTGTGAGTGTAGAGGAATCCGATGAGGGTTTTTTTCGGGCCCTGAAATTTTTGTAGATATGACAATGCAAAAGGTAAAAAAGTTTTTAATTTTCCCCAGGACCTGATGAGCTTCAACTGGGCCGTTTTTTGGGCCCCGACACCAACTGAAGTAAAAAGGGGAAAATTGATAAAACCCCGGCCGGATACAGAAAATTTAAAAGGGGGAAAAATTAAAGTAACGGGGGAAAAATAAAACCCAAAAAACCATAATGAAAAGGGGACAGTTTTATGAACCACACATATTGGGGGAAAAATGAACCTTTCTTCTTTTTTGGGCCCATAGCTTTCTATGGGTTAAAATTTTAAAGGGGATTGTAGGGAAAGAGAATCATCTTTAATACTTTGCATGGTCTTGGTTAGGTTAAAAAAATTTGGGAAGGAAACCCTTTAAAGGAAAAAATTGGGGCTATTTTTTTTGATATCCAATTTTCACAATTTAATTTCCCAAGTATTCCTAAAAGTGGTGCTTCCACTAAAAAAAATGCATATGTTTGCTGTATGATTGTAATGAATGTCGTAAGGTCCCATCTGCTTAAAGAGGAATTTTTATCTGGATTATTCCTTGTCCGGCTTGGATCGGGGCCCGTGTGGACCTGAAATGCTGCTCTCTTCTCCCCTCCCCATGGGAGTCCAGAGCACAGCTGGACACATTTGTATGCATAGCCGCGCCCCTTTTCCCTTTAGGCTAGAAAGGGACTCAAGTTTCCCTTTAAAAAAATAGATGGAACCCCCCTTTTTAAAGTCATCGGGCTAGAGGAAATTCACTGGGATATTACCCAACATTTCTACCCAGTGTTAAAAGTTTTTGATATTTTTCCCCATTTTATTCAAAAAAATTTCCCCTCTTTTAAAAATTGGGAAAGTTTTGGACCATTTTTTCCCAACTTTCCCTAGGGAACTTTAAGTTCCTAATGGGGTTTGTAAAAAATTGATTTACAAAAGCATTCAATCCAACAGGTGAAGTGAATAATTGATTTTCTTGGGACAATGACCTGTCAAGAGATAGGAGTTTTAAAGTTGATGTGTCAACTTTGACTGAATTGTGGTTACATGATCAGGTCTAGTGAGGTTTTCCTTGTAGGGGTAATTAGATCTTTCCAAAAATGCTAGATGGAAGGAACCCAAACCCGTGAACTGTTTTGGGAAACACAGACGCCCCAAAGGTTTTTCTGATGTATTTGGAGGGGCAAAGATTAACCCTTTGATCGAGTCCCCAAAAAAAGATCTTTTTGTAGCCGAAAATTTCTGGGAAAAAATTCATGTGGGTACAATAGAAAAAAAAAGGGCAGTCCCCACAGTGCTTGCAGTTTGCTAAGTGCCTATATTGAACCCAATATTTACTATTTTGCCATAGGCAAACTTGAACTCTAAAAAGTTCTCAATCTAAAAGCACTAAAAACGTAACTTTTATTATGTTATAACCCCTAAAAACCCCTATACACACTATTTAAAAAAACCCGATTTTAACCTCTCAAATTTAAACCCTTTTAATTGGGGGAGGAATAAAAATCCTTTTTTTTTTTTCCCAAAACTGGTGGAAAACCCCCCCTATAAAGGGGGGCCTTATATATCAAATAATTTACTTAAATCCAATAAGGGTTTTGAAAAAAATCCCCCTAAGGGGGTTCCCCAAATTCGATGGACATAAAAACATAAGAAAGGGTTTTCCCCGTGACACCCTCTCGCGGGTGACATTGTAGGGAAAAAGGGGGAGAAAAACACAAATTAAAATGTCAGCCCCGAAACCCCCCCAACATGTTTTTAATAGCTAAAATGGCTTCATCCCGGGGGTTTGAGGAAACCCCCATTCATGCCAAGGGGCAAATTTTGTACGGGGGCACATGAGCATTGAACAATAGAGCAAGGAAAGACCCGGGGGTTGGGTTGATGGATCAAACTTTTCCTGTAATCAGTAGTTGATCTTTGAACATGGTGCTTTTTTTCTAGAGAAAAGATGGAATTTTGCAGGTTTTAGGGAAAATATGTTTCTCTTTCTGGGGAAACCTTGGGTCCCCGGCTTTTTATGTGGATGCTACTTCGGTCAAGTAAACCCCTAATAACAATTTTTTGTAGACCAAGTACACTCCTTCTTGGTAATGGTATTCCACAATAACAGGGTTCCCAAATTTTTAAAAATTTAATTTCTCCTGCCCCCAATGCAAAAAAAGGGTTTTGGGGAAAGGTTTGAGGAACCTTTACAAAGAGTTTAAAGTGTTGCTTGACTCCAAAAATTTTCCCAAAATTCTCAATTTGATTGAGTTGATTATGGAAGGAAACCCTTTGGGGGGGGTTTTTGGGTTACGGACTTTAAAAAAAACTGGGTGCTAACTCTTGGTGCCAGATACTAGAGGGCACCTTCAGAGGTCTTGTTGGGAAAAAATGCCTTTGGCCCCCGGTCAGAGCTGTTTTTGTAGACAAGTTGGGCCCCCCAGAAATTTTTAGAAAGGGGGTTTTTTTATTATGGTTTTATATATGGTGTTATTTTACACTTTGGGTTTACAGCTTTATTTTTTTAAAACCCGTAATTGGAAATTTTCCCAGCCCGAACAATTATGAAATAGAGGTAAAATTTTTTTTTTTTTTTTATCAAAATTTATGGTTTCTTTATGTTCTGTAAGCTAAGGCTTTAGAAATCTGTATTTTATTTTTTATTAGTGCTTTGGTTTAAACCTGTACATTTGTTTGCCTTTTTTTTACTTTTTTTGGTTTCCCTTGGTGTATACATTGTTAGAAAATTAAAGAACAGAAAACAAAATTTAGTAAAATGCCAACTGCAAGTTAAAAAAGCGAGATTTCAAAATCAGGGGGCGTAAATGAATCCATATGGCCCATAGCCAAAAAGGGGATTGGGCCCCAAAAACCTGATGCAATGAAACCCAAAAGGAAATTTTAAAAAGGCTGGTTTGGGCCCCCAGCCCCTTGTGCACCTTTGGGGCCCCGGGCCCCCGTTTTTCTGGCCTAAAAAGCCCCGTTTTCCCCTTTTCCCGGGGGATTCAGAGACATAACCCCGGGGGCAAGGCTTAAAGTTCTCAAAAACCCCAAAAACGTGGGGGCCATATCAGAGCAGAGCGCTGCCGGCGTTCTTCTCCGCTATTCAAAACCTTTTTAAAGGGCCCTTAAAAAGGGGTTTTTTCGTTTGAGCTGTTCGGGGGGTTAGCCCAATTTCTCAGATTGGTTTTTAAATTTCCCGGGGCGTGTCTCTCCCTTTTCAGGGAGGATGTCTCCCCTCCCCGGAGGCGTGTCTGTTTTTTCCAAATGAAGAAAATGGGACTTTATTCATTTTTGGGTTTTAAAGCAGGGGGGATGCAGAAGGGTTGGGGCTGGATTTAACGCTCTTAGCCTCCCGCCTGCTTAGTCTGCAGCCTTGGGTTTCCCAAGCTGCAGCAAGCCCTATTTTATTCCCCTTTTTGTTTTCACACAAATTTCATGAAAGCCAAAAGCTTTAACCCTTTGGTTTTTTAGTTGGGGTTTTTCACCCCCAAATTGTACTGCAACAGGCAGAGACTTTAACCCCAACTACAAGGGGCAAATTTTAGCTTCAAGTAAAAAATTTTTGCTTGGGTGGGCGTGAATGTGAGTGGGAAAACAATGGGGGGGAATTTAATAGCTTTGAGAGGGGACCCCGCTCGGTCTATAACTGTTTGGGCTTGTGGTGCAGCGGTAGAGCATTGCTTTTACAACGAAGTGGTTTGGAGTTCTAGTCCCCTCACAGAGTATATTTTTTCCCCCCCCTAAATTCTACACATATGTAGAGAGACCTAAAATATATATGTCAATCTCTATAATGATATATATACACATACACAGCTCCCCCCTATATCATGTCTCATCCCCCAGAGTATATGCATTGTATCACATATGTTGGAAGTGCTTGCTGTGACTACTGCAAGGATGGGACACTATATAGGGGAGATTTGTGTGTGTATATGAATAAAATTATAGATGTCTACACATATATTTTCATATATTTACATATTTGTACAATTTATAAAAGAAAAAAAAACTACTGATGGGGCTTGAACTCCTAACCTCTGTCGTGCAGAGCTGATCACCTAAGCACTGCACTACACAAGCAGCTTATACAGACACAGAGTTGAATCCTTATGTTATACACTACAGATGATGACGTCACAAGGAGGCGGGGCTTACATTAGATCTGAGGAACAGAACGCCCTCTTTTCAAAGTAGCAGCTTAAGGACTGGACCTGTGAGGAGGTGAATCAACCTCTTGGCAAAAGCCCCTTAAACAGCCGGTCATTGCCCAGATCATTCACCTAGAGCTGGGAGATGTACAAGAGCCAGCAGACCTTGGTTTCACTATCGATTTTAACAGCTCAGAGGGGAGTAAACACAGAGTGTGCAGGCAGCCAATCACAGCGCAGAGGGCGTGGCCGGGGCGTTTCCTGTCTAGGGGCATATCCCAACAGGCTGAATGAAATGTCAGCCAGCCAATCACAGTGCAGGGGGCGTGTCTAGGGCGTGGGAACCGTCCAGAGGGCGTTCCGACCAGCAACAGCAGAAATAGAACATAGATTTACAGAGAAGCTCATATCTGCTAAACCAAGTGACAGAGGTAATGCAACCCAATTACAAAAGGGCTTATTTTTACTGTCCCCATAATCTGAGACATGATCTTTGTAACGATAAAACCCCTTTAAGGCCTTAAGCCTACCAGGCGTCAGCCTCTATTGTTGACATAGGCGAGGCGTTGATGTTACATCATCACGCCGCCTACACTGGGCTGCACTACGAGACGGTGGGCCCCTCGTCCCATCGGTAGAGTGGAAGAGAGGTAAGTTTATTTTATTTTTCATGTGTACATGGCCCTACATATCACCAACCTACTAGGGGCCCTAACCACCTACAGTGTACCTAGCTAGGGGCCTTAACTACCTACAGTGTACCTAACTAGCGGTGATACTACCTACAGTGTACCTAACTAGGGATCAAAACGATCTACAGTGTACCTAACTAGGGGTCATAACTACCTACAGTGTACCTAACTAGGGGTCATAACTACCTACAGTGTATTTAACTAGGGTCTATAACTACCTACAGCGCACCTAACTACCTACAGTATACCTAACTAGAGGCCCTTACTACCTACAGCGTACCTAACCAAGGGCCTTTACTACCTACAGTATACCTAACAGAAAAGTTGCTGTGCTCTGTGATATATTGGGTTATATGATAAGGGGAGAGCTGAGAAGTGAATTCACAGAGCTTTTTCTCTCTTTCATATAAGCCTTACATCACGAGCTCAGCTCCCTCTCTATCTTAGCCCTATATTCACAAGCTCGCTTATCCCCCTCTATAGTGTTGAGCGATTGCGTTGGGCTATCGACATGGGGATAGCGATAGTCGGCCTATCAAAAAGGTTTTTCGTAGGAGCATCGATTATGAGCGATGCCCATTAAATCTATGGGAGAGCAAAAACCCTTCATTATTAACCCAAAAAAGGTGGGAAGCTGAAATTAAATCCACACAGTCAAATGGAACGTGCTACTTTTAGGCAACCCTTAGGTTATAAAAGTCACAGAAAAAAGCACAGACCATTCATTCCCTGTCTTGTCCCACAGCCTGACCCTTAACCTCATCACCAAAAATTAAAAAGGCCAGAAGGCAGTTGTTTAAAACCATCATGTTATTTGAACTGGAAATTTGAATACCCCTGTCCGGGAAACGCACATGAGCCCCAAACCTGCATGCCCCCCAGTTTTAAAAAAAGTGCCGCAAAAAGGAGTCTTTCAACCACCATTTTAGTTTCACTGGACATTGATCCCTGCCCTGGCCCGCAGTATGCCCTTTAAAAACCTGTTGCCCCCCAGAAAAAAAAAAGGGGGAAAAGGGTCTGTTAGTCTGTATTGTTATGTTTTCGTAAAAAAACCCGGGTTTTTTTTGCACCTTTCAATTCCCCCTGTGGTGACATAGAATTGCTGTTTAAAGATTTAGTGGATCCCCCCCAATGAAAAAAATTGGGGTGCGCAAAAGTAAAAAAAACACGTATTTTTTTCGTTTTGTAAATAACGGTATTTTTGCACCTTTCAATTCACTGTGGTGACATAGAATTGCTTTTTTTAAGTTTACGTGGTCGCGTCAATAAACAAAGCTTAGTGCGCAAAAGTCAAAAAAAAAGTAAGTTTTTTTTTGGTATAATAAACGGTTTTTTTTTGCCCCTTCAATTCCCTGTGGTGAAAATATAAAAATTGCTTTTTTAAGATTTGTAGATGTGGTAAATAAAGTAGGGGTGCGCAAAAGTAAAAAAAACAAAAACTGTTATGTTTTGATAAAATAAAGGTTTTTTTTGCACCTTCAATTCATGTGGTGACTATAAATTGCTTTTTTAAGATTTACGGGATGCTGCGTAAATGAACAATGTGGTGGCAAAAAGGCAAAAAACACATAACTGTTTTGTTTTGGTTTATAATAACGGTATTTTTTGCCCCTTTCAATTCACCTGTGGTGAATATAAATTGCTGTTTTAAGTTTACGTGGATGCTGCGTCATGAACAATGCTGGGTGGCAAAAGTCAAAAAACCCCGAACTGTTATGTTTTCGTAGATACACGGTATTTTTGGCAACAAAAAACCTGTGTGACTACAAGATTGTGGATTGTAATTTAACTGCAGGTGGGTAATCAAAAGTCAAGGTGTAATGGGTAAAATTAAAAAGAACCTATCTGAAAGTATACTGATAATAAAAAGTGGAGTTTTGCACCCAAAAAAGAGACCTGCAGTTCTAGAAATGAGTGCATCCAAATAAATTAGGCTGCCCCAAAATCCAGGTATATTTCAAAAGCAACTGTTAATAATAAAATTTCCACTACAATGTCTACACTAAGTTTGGTGAACTTTATCCCTGTTCTTTATGTAGAGCTTTTTGTGTTCGCCGCGGGCCCCCCCCCCCCCCGCGCCCACCGCCGGAAATTTTAAGCGGTAGATGCTGCTTTTAAAAAACTCTAGTAACTACATAAAATCTTCAAAACTCTAATATAACTAAATTGGGAAAGGGTCACAGCTAATAGTAGAGGTTTCTCTGTGCAGAAAAAGATAAATTTCCCTGAGTTTTGGGCCCCAGGCAGAGCGCAGGTCCTATCCATATGAGACTCTTAGAGACTCTGAGGATGAAACAGGAAACCTTTTTTGTAAAATGAGGTCATGTGATTTTTCCAGCCAATCGCAACCCATACACATCCCAGTATGACGGCACCCATTCACCCTGCTCATTCTGTAATCTGATTTTTGGCCCCCAAAATTACAGGAAGCGCAAAAAAGGGCGTTTAAAGATGATGCTAAATTTTTAACCCTTAATTATCGCATGATCTGAAATTTCGACACCAAAAAAAACCTTGCCGTTTTTAACTTTGGATAAAAATCGCTAAACCTACTCCTCTATCTTTAAAAACCCTTATATCAGAGTAAGCTTATCTACTCTATCATTAACCCTATATAGCTATTTGATCCACTTCGGGTGTCCAGCCACGAAATGGGGGTAGAGGTGTGTAGCACTTGTTTATATAAAAAAAAAAAAACCCCCTTTCCGTTTGAATCAAGGAAAAGATTAGAAAATCCTTGTAGTTCTGAGAATTTTATTTTTAAAATATGAATATAAAAAAAAATAAATTATAAAAGCCCCAAAGTGTTGTGTGAATCCTGCACGTTCCTCGGATTTTTGACAATTTTCCCAAATCTCCTTTCTCTAAATAGTCTCAAGGGGCCAAATGGCGAAAAATGTCCTTTTGGAAAATTTTTGGGTGTCGGAAAAATTGTACCTGATGTATCTATCAGGAGCAGGAAACAAATTTTTTCAGAAAGGTTTAGGTTAGGGTTTATCCCAAACCCTTATTGAGGAGGCAAAATTAGAACGCAAAAAAAAGCAGAGGGAATTGTCTTTCCAAAAAAAAATAGTGGGGGGTGAATTTAAAAATAATTAGTTAATCATATTCTTTCCCAACATTTTTTGAATTAATTCATTTTAAAAACATTGGGTATCCTACGTTTGGGACCCGTTTTTAAAACCCCAGATTCTTTAAAAATCCTTTATCACTACAAAGAGCCAAAACCATAAAAAAGTTCAGTGGCCCCATCCGAAAAAGAAATTGAAAAAGAACCTTGTGGGGTTTTCAAAGGGCCATGTGGAAAGGGAATAACAATGTGCCTTTTTTCCCCACCTTAAATGTTGCTCTATTTTGAAAATAGGTACTCTTTTCGTCCACATTCACAGAAAAAAAAATTTAAAAGACCCGTTTTAATTTGAACTGTAGATCTTGTTAGGGGTTTATCTTATCATTTGCAGCTGCGGAAAGAGTAGGGGGGAGGAAACCAAAAACTCCCCCAAAGGGTATGGGAAATAATCACAGAAAAAATATTAAAAAGGGAAATAGTTTAGCCTTCCCAGACATGTTCTGATGAACCCCCGATGGAAATTAAATTTTAAAAAAGTAAGCCCAACGTTTTTAATCAGAGGATTTAACGGATAGACTCCGGGCATTGACAAAAAAAGAAATGTACTGGTTTTTTTACATTAAATCCCCCTTAATCTGCGGGTTTAAAGAAGCCCAAGAGGTCATTAATTTAAGGGGAGTGAAGGACACACATTTTTTTATTTTTTTTTCCCTCACATAGTTCCCATCCCCTAGTGGCGCTTCTTTTAGCTGAGGGAAGCAGGGCTCCGCGATTTTATTTGGGCTTTTGAGCATCTCAATGCCGACTTGAGTAGAACATGTGTCACCGACCCCTGGCTGAGCGGGAGTCGGCGCTGTGGGAAAACTTCACAGCAGAAGAGGCAGGAAAGGGAAATAAATAGTATAAAGGTAATGGTTTATTGTTCAATTTTTAAAAAGGAAGTGGTGAGCTTTTTGCAATTTTAAATGCTTGTGTTTTTTAAAAATGCTTGGTATTTTGTGACATATGAATACGTTGTTTTTTTGTTGTATAAGAAGGATAAGGGCGACATAGGATTGTGTATTTTCAAAAAAGAGGTGGGCCCCCTTTGTAGATATTTAGAGAAAGGAGATTGTAAATATTGTCAGAAACTCCTGGGGAAGGTGCGGGTGACGCGAAACGCGTTGGGTTGTTTTAATTTTTGTTTTTTTATTCATATTTTAAAAAAAAATTTCTCAGAACTACAGAGGATTTTCTAATCTTTCCTTGATTCTAACGGAAGGATTTTATTTTTTTTTATATAAAAAAAGCGTTTGCACTACCTCTACTCCATTTTGTGGTGGACACCCGAAGTTTTAAAATAGTATTATCTTTTCCTGCCCTTTTGTGGGTGAGGGCAGAGTGATTTTGGAGGCACTGCGGCTGTGGTGAAAACCTACTGTAACTCCGTTTATATGTGTTGTACCATACCTGTACAACAAGCTCAGGTGAGCAAATTATATATTGTTTTTTCCCTATAACTCTAAATTACACTATATCGGGCGCCTGTCTGTCCCTATCCCTTCCTTTTTTTTTTGGGTGGCACCATCCCATTCCGGTTTGGAGGCCCAAGGAGAGGATGTGGACTCCATTAAAAATTTTCCCCATTATATAACCCCGTGGCATACGGAGAAAGGGACAAAGGCAGCCACTAAAGATGGTCATTTTGTCTCCAGACAGGGGAAGAAACCGTTGAGACAAATTCTAATGGGATGGACCCCTTATTATGGGGGTACAGTCCTAGAAAACCCCGGTACAATATACGGTTGGAGAAACTAAAATGTTTTAAATATTGCTGTTCCCTTGAAAATGTTTAATTATAGAGTCAAATCAAACATAGTGAGAAGTTTTTATTTTGTTAATTCGAAAAGTTGATCCGAGGGGTTTTAAGGATTTTAAGCCATCTCAGTATGAGCCCATAGACCGGCATTTAACAAGTGGGATTGAGACTTGGAGATTGTTATTTAGTTAATGAGGTTATTAATGAGAAAAGGGGGAAAATTGTGTGGAATTACCCTTAGATAAAGAATGGATAGTAAAATTAGACAGTTAAACCCCATACGAATACAAAATATACAGATGAAAATAAAAAAAAATTTTGCATAGAATGAATTGGATATATTAATAGAAAGCTTTTTTTAAATGTCTAGAGATGGATGAGTAAGGTCTCTGCGGGGTAAAATGCAAAATAAAAAACCTATGGTTATCCCCCCCTGCCCCCATAGAAAAGGGATGGAAACCCCCCTAATCCGTAAAAGTACCCCTAGGGAAAATTAAAAACAATGTCAGAGTGTGCGAAAAAAAGCGTTGGATGTTCAAAAACAAACACCCAGGGGCAGGGGAAGGGAACGCATGCAAAACCACGCTCTTATGCGGGTAGTTAAAAAAAAACGGTCCCAATGACCCAAAAAGGAAAAAAAACACACTTAAAAGAAAAGGAAAAAGCAAAATTTGAGATCTCCAAAGAAAAACATACATAGTAGAGCAGTGTACGTCTCTTCTAGCATTTCCAACATAGTTGATTACCAGCCATGGAACACCATAGATCCAGATCCCTCTTCCATTTTTTGGGACAAAGTTTTTTGCCTTTGAACCCAAAGCATCACCCCAAAAAAAAAGAAATATTGTAAATCAGGCATGACAGATGAGACATACCTTTGCTCAGCCCAATGCAATCAATTCGTCTTTTTTTGGCCCCAACCCCCTTTGAATATTAAGAAAAAAGGATATATTTTAAAAAACCAATTTACCCATAGGAACCCAAAAAGAAAAAAAGGGCTCAAAAAGAGGGGCAGGGGCCGCCCAGCAGTGGAGAAGTCATTTAAAATCAAAACCAAAAAAAAAACAAAATAGAAAAAAAAGAGAAATCTCAAATGTCAAAATATTCAATTTGTCCAAATATGTTTTTTAAATTCAGAAGGTTTTCAGTGTGGGCGAAGGGATTAAAAATTTTGTCCCAAATAGTGGTTTGGATTTTTTTGTGGTTTTTAAAGATCGCAAAGGTATATAGAAAACTCCCTTTCAAAGGTATTTTACTATTTCAAAAAAAAAACTAAAAGAGTATCTTGATGAGCGTGAATTTAGGGAAATCAGTTTTACCCCTGAAATCCAATTTTACCCATTTTTTGCCCCCGGGTAATTACATTGGGGTCTTCAACCAACTAGTTTTGGATGATTTTAAAAAAGAAAGGGAAAAAAAATTCACAGAAAAGTAATTTAACATCTAGTCAACAAAAGCTATCAAAACCCTTTAAAAAAGAAAGATACCCTAACATAAAAGGAATGCGGACAAAAGGGGGGGCCTGTTACAGGACACAGAAAAATTTTCGAGGGGAGGGCCCCGGGATTTTTGGAGATCCTAAATCTATCTTAAAGTTGACGAGAAATTTATACGACCCACAGCTTACTTTTGTGGGGAAAGCCCATTCCCAGGGGGCGTTAAATAAAGGGAATTTGGGAAGGTTTGATAAACAAAAAACCAAAAGACCCTTCTTCTATCACCTCCCAAAGGTGCAAAGTGCATTACCAAAAACCCCCCCGGGAGACAATAGTTTCTGGTATCGATTCCACTTATCGAATCTATCCCGATACTTGGGGGCATCCCTTACAACCGTATGTTGTTTCCTTTCGAAACTTCCTGAAAGATTCCCACCATGTATAGGGTATGGGGATATGAAATGGGAGGGGTCCTTTCCCTTTTCCCCCCCATGAGTATGGGCCATACTCCCAAAATTAGGCACGATTTAGGCATTTTGGGCTGTCGGATTATTCTAGAGGAGGATGACAAAAAATTTTACTAGCAAGAGACCTTCCTTTTGGAGGGTCTGGATTTTATCTTGAAGAATAATTACTTTTTAGTATAATGGTACCCAATCCATCAGCAGGTTGGGACGGCGATGGGGGCAAGGGGTTTCCCATCGTGGGCCAACTGTTTATGGGTAACTTTGAAAATCTATATATCCCCTCAGATTACAATAAATACAGGCAGAACATGTCACATAAAAGGTTCAAGACGACTTGAATTTTATAGGAGTGGCCTTTGGGGGAAACAGAGTTTTTTATATGATTAATACAAAATTTTGCGGCATCAATTCACTTCCTATAAATAAGGATGCCTCCAAAATTTAATTTATCTGTCCATGATAAGGGAGAGTTGCAAAAAACTCATTTTAAACAAATAGATCTAACAACTTTTTACATTTCTCCCGTAACACTACAAAAAATGGACGAGAAAATTACCTTTTGGGGACAATTTCAGGTGTCCGGGAAAAATTTTCTCAGATGTCATCTTCAGGGAGGCACAAATTCTTTAGAAAGGTTTAGGGATAAGGGTTATCCCAAATCCCTTATTGAGGGGCAAAAATTTGAGCCACAAAAAAAAAACCGGGAAATATGTCTTCTCCCAAAAAAAAAAATTTGTACAGGGGGTGATTTAAAAATAATTGTTTTTCATATCGTAAACATTTGAATTATTTCCACTTAAAAAACTTGGGTTTCCCCAGTTTGGGGCCGATTTTTAAGACCCAGATTACGGGAAATCCAAGTATCAATACAGAAGAGCCAAAACCTTAAAAAGTTAGTGGCCCCTTTCCCCAGAAAAAAATATGAAAAAAGAACTTGTGGGTTTTAAAGGGCCCTGTGGAAGGAAAAACAATGTGCCTTTTTCCCACCCGTAAAGTTTCTCTTGTTGCAAATAGGTACAGTCTTTTGTCCCCATTTTACAGATGAAAAAAATTTAAGATCCGTTTTAATTTGAATGTAGATTTGTTATGTGGTTTACTTTATCACTTTCAGTGCGGTAAGCATACGTTGGGAGGAAAAATACAAAAACTTTCCCCCAAAGGGATGAATAATCACAGATCAAAAATTTAAAAAGGGAAATAGATGTATAGCCTTCCCCGACATGTTCTAGATGAACACCCGATGGGAATTACAATTTTAAAAGTACAGCCCCAAGATTTTATATCAGGGTTTAAGGATAACTCAGGCATTGAAAGAAAGAAATGTACGGGGTCTTTAAATTTAAAAACCCTTAATCCGCAGGGTTTAACGAAGCCCAAAAGGTCTTTATTAAAGGGGGAGTAGAAGGACACAAAAAATTTTTTATTTTTTTTCCCCTCACTAGTTCCCATCCCTGGGAGCTTTAATGTCTGAGGGAAGCAGGGGCTCCTGCGATTAGTATGGGAATCGAGCTTTTCAAGCTGACTTGGTCAAAGGTGATGTCCCGACTCCCGGCTGATGACGAGAACTTCCTGTTTCCCGCCAGGGGGCGCCCCTGGAGGTACATTTACAGTAGAAAAGGCAGGAAAGGAAATGAATAGTATAAAGGTAAAGGTTTTTTTTGTTTTCAAAATTTTAAAAAAAGGGGGATGTGGTGTGCGTTTGCAATTTTAAATGTTGGGTTTTTAAAGCTTGTGTATTTGTGACAAATGAATTCGTTGTTTTTATATGTATGTATATGTATGGATAAGGGCGACTAGGATTGGGTACTTTCACAAAAGAGGTGGCGCCCTTGTAGACTATTTAGAGAAAGGAGATTGTGAATATTGTCAGAACTCCTGAGGAAGCGTGCGAGGATGCACGTGAAACGCGTTGGGTCTGTTTATAATTTATTGTTTTTTATATTCATATTTTAAAAATAAAATTCTCAGAACTACAGAGGATTTTCTAATCTTTCCTTGATTCTAAACGGAAGGATTTTTATTTTATTTTATATAAACAAGCGCTAGCACTACCTCTACTCCCATTTTGTGGCTGGACAGCCAGAAGTGGATCAAATAGCTATATATCTTCCTCCTGCCCTTTGTGGGTGAGGTGCATGAGTGGACTTTGGAGGCACTGGCGGCTGATGGTGATAACCTACTGATAACTCCTTCTATATGTGTTGTACCATACACTGTAAAACAAGCTCAGGTGAGCAAATTCATATATTGATATTTCCCTATAACATCTAAATACTACACTATATCTGGGCGCCTGTCTGTCCCTATCCCTTCCTTTTTTCTTTTCTGGGTGAGCACCATCCCATTCCGGTTGGAGGCCCAAGGAGAGGAGTGTGGATCTACCCATTGAAATATCATATATAACCCTATATATCACAGAGCTCAGCTTCTCTCCCTCTATCATATAACCCTATATATCACAGAGCTCAGCTTCTCTCCTCTATCATATAACCCTATATATCACAGAACTCAGCTTCTCTCATCTATCATATAACCCTATATATCACAGAGCTCAGCTTCTCTCCTTCTATCATATAACCCTACATATCACATGGCTCAGCTTATTTCCTCTATCATATAACTCTACATATCACAGGGCTCAGCTTCTCTCCTCTCTCCTCTATCATATAATCCTATATATCACAGAGCTCAGCTTCTCTCCTCTGTCATATAACCCTATATATCACAGAGCTCAGCTTCTCTCCTCTATCATATAACCCTATATAACACAGGGCTCAGCTACTCTATCACATAACCCTATATATCACAGAGCTCAGCTTCTCTCCTGTATCATATAACCCTATATATCACAGAGCTCAGCCTCTCTCCTCTATGATATAATCCTATATATCACAAAGCGCAGTTCCTTTCCTCTATCATATAACCCTATATATCACAGAACTCAGCTTCTCTCCACTATTATATCACCCTATATATCACAGAGCTCAGCTTCTCTCCTCTATAATATAACCCCATATACCACAGAGCTCAGCTTCTCTCCTCTATCATATAACTCTATGTATCACAGAGCTCAGCATCTCTCCTCTATCATATAACCCTATATATCACAGAGCTCAGCTCCTCTCTTCTATCATATAACCCTATATATCAAAGAGCTCAGCTTCTCTCCTCTATCATATAACCCTATATATCAAAGAGCTCAGCTTCTCTCATATACCATATATGCCTATATATCACAGAGATCAGCTCCTCTCCTCTATCATACAACCCTGTATATCACAGTGCTCAGCTTCTCTCCTCTATCATATAACCCTATGTATCACAGAACTCAGCTTCTCTCCTCTATCATATAACCCAATATATCAGAGAGCTCAACTTCTCTCCTCTATCATATAAGCCTATATATCAGAGCTAAGCTTATCTACTCTATCATATAACCCTATATATCACAGAGCTCAGCTTCTCTCCCTCTATCATATAACCCTATACAGTATATCACAGAGCTCAACACCTCTCCTATATCATATAACCCTATATATCACAGCTCAGCTCCTCTCCCTCTATCATATAACCCTATATATCACAGAGCTCAGCTTTTCTCCTCTATCATATAACCCTATATATCACAGAGCTCAGCTCCTCTCCTCTATCATATAACCCTATATATCACAGAGCTCAGCTCCTCTCCTCTATCATATAACACTATATATCACAGAACTCAGCTTCTCTCTTCTATCATATAACCCTATAAATCACAGAGCTCAGCTTCTCTCCTTCTATCGTATAACCCTATATATCACAGGTCTCAGCTGCTCTCCTCTCTTATCATATAACCCTATATATCACAGAGCTCATCCTCTCTCCTCTATCATATAAGCCTATATATCACAGAGCTCAGCTTCTCTCCTCTGTCATATAACCCTATATATCACAGAGCTCAGCTTCTCTCCTCTATCATATAACCCTATATATCACAGGGCTCAGCTACTCTATAACATAACCCTATATATCACAGAGCTCATTTCTCCCCTTTTATCAATAACCCATATACACAGCCCCCCTCCCTCCTCTAAGATATAATCCTATTACACAAACGCATTTCCTTTCCTCTTCATAAAACCCCTATATACCAGAGCTCATCCTCCCCCTTATCATATAACCCCTAAAATCACGAGCTCCTTCTCTCCTCTGCATATAACCCTATATAAAACAGAGCCATTTTTTCCCTTTTATAAAAACCCATAATCACATGCTCACTTCACTCCTCTAGTAAAACCATATATCACAAAGCGCATTCCTTTCCTCTTCATATAACCCTATATATACAGAGCCATCCTCTCTCCTCTATCATAAACCCTATATATAAACAGAGCTCAGCTTCTCCCCCCTATTATATAACCCTATTTTCACAGAGCTCAGCTTCTTCCTCTACCCCAAAACCCCATAACCCAAGCCGGGCTTTCTCCTCATCTATAACCCTATTATCAAGAACTCACTTCTCCCCTTTCAATAACAAAACCAATAATCAGAAGCTCAATTCCTCCCTATCAATAACCCAAAATGAATCAAGGGGTTTCTCCTTTACACCCCCAAAACCAGGTAACCCCAGAAAAACGGAAAAAAACACGGGAGGGGAAGAAAAAAAAAAGAAAAAAAGGACAGACACCCCCCCAATAGTGTAATAAAGTTAATTAAAAAATAGATTTATTAATTGAAAATTTTGCTCACCTAGCTTTTTGTACAATGTATGGACAACGCATATGGTATCATCAGGGGTTTACCCCACAAGCAGCCAGGCCTCCAGTTCATCATAGCCCACCCACAGATAGGGGGAAAAAATATATAATTTTTTATACCTGCATTTTACTAGCCACTGCAGGTAAAGGGAAAGGGGTAGTTCTAGCGCTTGTCAGCTTTAGGACCCCCAAATTTTTAAAATATAACAAAAACAATAATTCCTCATCTATACAATGAAAATTTATTTAAGAAAATAAAAATTTAAAAATTTTAGGGACCAACGCTTTCGCGTGCCCCCCGCACGCTTCTGGGGGTTTTAACCATATCACAGGATACATCTTTAAAATTTTTTTTTCACAGGTAAACCTTATTTCCAGCAAACCATCATATACCCGCTTCCCCCCCCTTCCCATTAAAAACTACCCAAATTAAAAAAAAAATTTTCATCGAATCCCTATTGCAACAGATATAACACCACATATAAAATTTTTAAAAATGTAATTACTACTTATATAATTACCAATCCCCTTCCCCTGTAACTTCCTGCATCCATTTTCCCCTGTTCCGGCACCGTTCACAGCAAACGGAATTCACGTCCCCTTTCCGGGACCCGATACCCCCCATCTGCCCTAAAACGGGACGTGCATGTAAATCCGGGCCCCAGGAGAGAACCCAAAAAAACATTTTCCAAATACAAAAATAGGTGCTTTAGTCAGTCTACGTTAAAATTTTAAAAAAACTGGAGATTTAGCAACAATTCTGCAATATTACTTACTCACAAAGCATTATAAAAGTCCATTCTTTTTCTTAAAAACTACTTAAAAAATTATTAAATTTTGTTCTACAAACAATTTAAAATGAAATTAATAAAAAATAAAAAAGACAAAAATGAATAAATTAAAAATGAATAAAATTTTTTGTATAACTTCCTATTTAAAGCATTACCTCCTTTTTTTACTTCATTAAACCCCTGCGATTAGAGTGTTTAACTTAAAAATCCAGTATGTTTCCTTTTATTGTTAAACCTGTAGTTGTCATGACATCCTCTAATGTAAAAAAAGGCTGTACTTTTCAAATTTAAATTTGCCTTCCTGTTCATCCAGAACAGCCTGGGGAAGACTGTAAAATCTATTTCCTTTTTTTATTTTTTGTTTGGATATTCATCCTTTGGAGAGTTTTGAAATTGTCCCCCCAACGTACTGCTTTTTTGCAGCTAAAAGGTAATAAATTACTACATACAGGATCTACAATTTAAATTGAACTTAATTTTGAATTTTTCGTTTTGTATAAGGGGAAAAAAAACCCGCCCAAAACCTGAAACATATTGCAGCATTTGCATGTCGGAAAAATTGCCCCCCTCAACCCTTCAAACTTCTTTTTGTTCTTCCTTATTTTTTTTTTCATTTTCTTTGTGGGGAGGGGGCCACGGATTTTTTTATAGTTTTAGCTCTTCTATAATAATCTTAGGCCTTGTGCAATTTTAGTTTTCAGACCACCCAAAAACTAAAAATTCCCCCAATGTTTTCTAAAAGGGGTATAGCTCAAGATTTTGTGATATGGGTTGTTAAAAAAATTTTTTTTTTTTTAGATCTTCCCCCCCCTCTCTTTTTTTTTGGGAACACATACCCCTTTGTGTTTTACTTTCACTCTCTTTTTCGCCCCCTCCACAAGGGTACCCCGGATAACTTTTTCCCTGAACCCTTTAGGAATTTCGCCTGTCTTGTTAGATAATCTGAGGTACTTCTTTCGGACTCGCCTAAACGACCAAAGGGGCCCTTTCTTATCCCTTTTATAGTATTGCTAAGAAGTGTATAAAATTATTGGAGTCCACTTGTTTGAAATGTGTTTTTTTCCAAACTCCCCACCCCCTTGGTTTCAATTTTAGATCCAAGTATTTGTATTTCTTTTTTAATTTTTTAATTTGGTTGAATTTAATTCCTGTGGAATTTGTATTCAAATCATCCAGAAACTGATTGGCTTCTTCCAATGTACCGTTCCATATAAATATCAAATCATCAATGAAGCGCTTGTAATAGACAATATTTGTCTATATTATTTTAAACCGAAAGGTGTACAAGTCTTTTAAAAATTCCCCAAAACAGGTAGGCCCCGATGGGGGAACCCCTTTTCCCCAACCCGTGCCAACCTGCTGATTTTCGGGGAAATGTCATACTAAAATAATTTCCTTCAGGATGAAATACAATACTTGGATTCCAAATTGTACCAAGAGGGTGGGAGGTTTGGGAAAAAAAACCACTTAAACAAGTGGACTCCAATAATTTTTAAAAAACCCTTCTCTAGCAACATATAAGAAGTGGTAAGAAACGTGCCATTTGGTCTTTAGGCGAGTCCCCAAAGAACTGACCTCAGATACACTACCCAAAAGCAGGCGAAATTCTCTCAAAAAGGTTTTAGGGAAAAAGGTTTCCCGGTACCCTTGTGGAGAGGCGAAAAAAAAAGAGCGCAAGTAAAACACAAAGGAATATGGTTTTCCCCAAAAAAATAGAGAGGGAGGGGAAGATCATAATATAAAAACAAAATTTTTTAACAACCTATCATCACAACACTTGAGCTATACTCCCCTTTTAAAAACATTGGGAATTTTGAGTTTTGGATCCGGTCCTGAAAAATAAAATTCATAAGGCCTAAGATTACTTTTAAAGCTAAAAAATAAAAAAATTCAGGGCCCCATCCCGACAAAGAAAGGTGAAAAAAGAAATAAGGAAAAAAAAAGAACGTTTAGAAGGATGAGGGGGCAATTTCCCGACAGCAAATGCTGCAATATGTTGCAGGTTTGGGCGAGATTTTTTCCTCTTCACTACAAACGAAAAATTCAAGATTAAGTTCAATTTAAATTTTAGATCCTGCTATGTGTATATTTTTTTACCTTAGCTGCAAAAAGCATAGTTGGGAGGAAAAAATTCAAAACTCTCCCAACGGTGAATAATCAAAAGATAAAAAATAAAAAAAGGGAAAAAAATTGAAAAAAATCTTCCTAGCATTCGGATGAACATCCGGGAAGGCAATTACAATTTGAAAGTACAGCCTATTGATTCAATCAAGGATTCACTGACGATAAGGGTTTTTAAAGAATAAGGAAACATACTGGATTTTTTTTGTAAAAAACTCTCAATCCCCGCAGGTTGAAATTTAATAAAGGGGGGAACATTAAAAAGGTATAGGCAAAAAAATTATATTCATTATTAAAATTTTTCATTTTTTGTCATTTTTTATTTTTTATTCATATTTACATTTTAAAAATTGTTTTTTAGAGCACATGGGAATAATTTTTTTAAGTAGTTTTTAAGAAAAAAAAAATAGGGGCTTTTAAATGCTTGAGTAAGTAATATTTCGTAATTGTTGCAGAATCTCCATTTTTTAATTTAACGCATAACTGACTAAAGCACCATTTTTGTATTTGGAACATGTTATTGGGTTCTCAGACTAAGGACCGGCATTGAGCATGCACGTGCCCGTTTGAGGAAAATGGGGAGGTCATCGGCTCCCGGGAGGTACTGAACTTCCGTTTTCCCGGGTGCAGAACTTCCGGAACACGGAATTAAGCAAAAGTTCAAGAAAAGGGGATGGTTTAAATTTTATAAGGTAATTTCATTTTTAAAAATATTATAAGTGGTGTTTATCGTTGCAATAGGATTCGATGAAATTGATTTTTAATTGGGAGTTTTATAAGGGGAAAGGGGGGGATATGGGGGTAAAAATTGGTTTGCGGGAAAAATAAGGGTTACCGTAAAAAAACAATTTAATGAATGTACCTGTGAATAGGGTTTAAAATACCCGTGAAGCGTCGAGGGGGGCACGCAAAACCCTTTTGACCCCTGGGATTTTTAATGTGATTTTCTTAATAAAATTTCTCATATTAAAGATGAGGATTTAAATTTGTTTTTGATAAATTTAAGATTTTGGAGCCCAAACTAGAAAGCGCTAAACTACCTTTCCCATTCTACCGCAGGGCATGCTAAATAGAGTATAAAAAGTTATATAAACCCAAATTATCCAAGTCAGCTCCTTCCCCTCTATCATTAACCCCTATTATTCACAGAGTCACCCTTCTTCTATAAATAAACCCTAAATCAAAGAGATCAGCTTTCTCCCTACAAAAAACCCCAAAATATATCAAGACAAAATTCCCCTCTATCATATAACCCTATTACAAAGAGCCAGCTTCTTCGCCCTTCATAAAACCCTATAAATCAAAGAGGGGGCCCCCTTTCCCCCTTATCTATAACCCTAAATCAAAGTCACCCTCTCTCCCTCTATCATAAAACCCCTAAATCACGAGTTCAGCTCCTTTTTCTTAAAAATATAAATTTTTTTAATATCAAAAAAAAAAAAAAAAAAAAAAAAAAAAAAACCTCAGCTCCTTTCCTCTTCTTTAAAACCCCTATATTTCAGAGCTCGTTTCTCCTCTATCATAAACCCATATACCAAGAGCTCAGCCCTCTCCCTCTATCATATAACCCATTTATCACAACTATCAAAGGGGCCTTAAAGAAAAAAGAAATCAACACATCACATCCCGGGGAGAGGGCCCACCCCCCCCAAAAAAGCACCCCGGGGGGTCACCCAAGAAGAAAACTCGGGTATGCCAAAAGGAATAACACATTTTCCAAAGCATGGTTTTAGAAAACCCCGGGGCAAGGGGATTCTCTGGCCAGGGTGTGATTAGATGATAGCACTCACGGTGACAGCCAAAGTCCAGGATAGGGACATCGGGTACAAGTAGCAGTCACGGGTCACAACCGGGTATAGGCGTAGATGGGTAGTGGGTCCCAGGCAGGTAACAGACTTGGTAAGCGCAGAAGCAAAAAGTAAGGGTTTTTCAATCCCACGGCAGAAGAAAAACAGATAAATGCACAGAAAACGCAGGATTACACGGGTTTAACAGGGGGTTACTGCGGTACACGCGGTTTAAACTGGTAAAGAGCAGCAATCAGCACCCGGGGGTCAGGACCCTCAAAAGAAACCAACGAACGGACAATAGACGGGAAAAGGAATTTCCCCTTATATGATAGGAGGCCACAGGTCACAGACTGGGTAATTAGGATACTGGTCCTTTAAATATTTCAAACAGTGCCGCGCGTGCGCCCTGGCCTTGCAAAAGCCCAAGGTAGATTTCTGCCTCTTAACTCTGTTATGCCGTGTATAGGCCCAAAAATCGACACATCAATTCTCCAAATGCAGAAAACCCATGGCATTCCTTTAGTGGTACCTCTCTTTCATGAGCTTGACCATTCCACGGGAGTGGTGCTCGCCTTCCACAACTTGCTCCATTCGCTTCATGTCACCATTATAGAAGTTATAAATCCACGGCACACCAGAAAGTTGCTTTTAAAGGAGTGTTTATTGACTGATAGCCGTGGTAAGGCAGTCAACAATTTCGAGTATTGCACTGAGATAACACAATAGATACAATGTATCAAGTGAACAAAAACTAAATTGTTGAGAATAAAATGGGGACAGCAGTGTCTAATTGCAATTTAAAGTCAAAAAAAACAACGTTTCGTACATGGGACTTTATCAAGTGACATCTGTAAAGGGAAATATAAAAACAGTGCAAAAATTATGACAAATGGAAAAGAAATTTAAAGATCATGGGGGGGAAAAGGGGGGGGAAGCGATATAAAATAAGTAGAGGGAATAAGAAAGATTAGTGCATATAGAAACTAGAGACCAGTGGAGAGAGGGCGGGGACGATAAACAGTGGGAATCAGGAGAAAACTGAGTATGTATAATGAAGAGGCTTACCTAGAGTATAGCAGAATATAATTTAATAGGTGAGGCCAAATGTATAGGCAGAGAGGCTATAAGAAGAAAAATATGCCATGAAAAAACAGTATAAGGTAAAACAAAAAAATTTGATACTAAATAGAAGAATCATACCGCCAGATGAAAGAGGAGGTAACTCCAGTCCGCATATATATAGGTCTGTTGCCGGGATCAGGCTATGATGAAGTAAATATGAAGGCGAGAGAAAGAATAGAGGCTAAACTTAAAATAAGCATGGTTAAGAATTACCTTAAGAGGTATGAAGAATGGACGAGTGCCTCCGGAGGCAAAGAGGAACAGCCGTCGACTGTCCGGAGCGCGGGCCGCCGGAAATAGGTGCCCGCACATGCGCAGAGGCCACCAGGCTGACGTGGTAAGAGGAAAAAAAACAAAGTGGGTAATAGGGGGGGGGCGGCGGGCTGCGGTGAAAAAGGGAACTGCGCATGGTGAGGCCAGGGCCAGTAAGACTAATAGAAAAGAATAGAGAGAGATCGCGCCCCATAAAGGTGTTTTGGGGTGCGAACCTTTACCCTTTCTCCTTTGAAGTGACGAAAAAGTCTATCACTGGCCGAAACATCTCTGATACGGTTCCTATTTGTTTTTAAACTTTTTTTTATGGAACGTCCAATGGAGAGCTAAGTTTCTTGGGATGTCTTCACATTTTGATTAATTAATAAAATTTGTATATTTTTGGTGGTCGGTAACCAAGGATACAAGAGAACAAGGCAAAAAAGGCCTGTATTAGGTAAAGCATACTGTACATATTTTTTAATAACATACATTTTGAGAATTGATTACTTTATCCTTCCTCTAGTGTTAGGGTCGTGACCTACCCGTTTTAGGTTTTAAATGCATACAAATTCTACATACATTTGTTTATTTGCATCAAGACTTTTTGACTTTTTCAGGAACTTATTTTTAAACAAAATACAATAAAATAAAACAATTTTACTAAATTGTAAAAAGCTCTTATTAAAATTATAACATTTGTGTTATTTCGGTCAATTTCAACCCAGGTCTAATGTAAGAGTAAAAAAACAATAATAAGTCCCAAAACTGAACTCATAAACACAATATAAACCAACAGCCCACAGCCAGCTCTACCCAACAACTTGAGTTAGGGACATGTCCAGGCATGTATGGCCAAATCAGCTTTCAGTTGGTACTTTCCCAGAGTATACATCTTCAGTTTACACCATGCAACAATTAGGAGAAGATTAGATGCAAGCCAAATTCTGGATTATATCTTGGATGATAATGAATTAGAGGACACACAGCAGCAAACTGTTACAGATCAACAGGTTTCTGAGGAGGAAGATGATGTGGAGTATTAACCAGAAGACACAGACAGTTCTGATCAGTCTGATGAGGAGGTCACCGGTGCTGAGCTCATCCCGCTGAAAGATTCAAATCCAAAAGTGGCAAGATCATTTGGAGCTCAGTACCTCCAGATGTACATGGCAGGGCAGATGCTGCCAATGTCATAAAAATGACCCCTGGGATCACAAGGTTTGCTGTGACAAGAGTAAGTGACATCAAGACATGTTTTGATCTGTTTATGCCATTGTCAATAAAAAAGTCATTATTGCTATGACAAACCTTGAAGGAAAAAAAAGTCCACGGCAACATGTGGAATGACCTTCATGATGATGACCTGGATGCCTACATTGGTGTTCTTCTCCTTGCTGGAGTGTACAAATCCTGTAATGATGCCACGGACACATTGACAGGCAGGAATATTTTCCGGGCAACAATGTCACTTCAAAAGTTTCAAATGATATCAAGAGTCCTCAGATTTGACAACAGAGACACCAGAACAAAATCTGACAAACATACTCCCATCAGGGATGTTTGGGAGAAATGGGTGCAGCTCCTTCCACTGATGTTCAACCAGGGCCAGAGGTGACAGTAAAACGAACGTTTTCTCCCTTTCCGCGGAAAATGCCCCTTCCGGCAATACATGCCAAGTAAGCCAGGCAAATACGGCATAGGAATCTGGGCAGCCTGTGATGCAAAAACTAGCTATGCATGGAATCTACAGATTTACACAGGCAAGTCTGCAAGCGGCATCCCTGAAAAAAAAACAAGGAAAACATGTTAGTCCTCGATATGATACTGGACTGCAGGGTCACAACATTACTTGTGAAAATTTTTTTTTACCAGCTATGACCTTGGACAAGAACTTCTCAGGAGGAAATCCCATGGTGGGCACAGTGAAAAAAAATCAAACCTGAGCTGCCGCTGAATTGTTGCAGATAAGACAGGGCTCCACTTTCCTCAAAGTTTGTTTTTACAGACACCACCACTGCTGTTTCATACTGCCCCAAAAAATGATGGAATGTGGTACTGATGTCCACACTTCACAAAGATGCAGCCCGTGTCATCAGGAAGTAACAAAAAGCCCAGAATCATCCTGGGGCTATAACAAAACAAAGGAGGAGTCGACAACGCTGACTGCCACCTACACTTGCCAGCGAATGACTAGGAGATGGCCAATGGTTGTATTTTCCAACATCCTTGATGTGTCAGCATACAATGCATTTGTGTTGTGGACCCACATTCACCAAGGATGGAATTCAAAGAAAAAAAAAACACGCGGAGGATGTTTCTTGAGGAACTAGGAAGATCCCTTGTCAAGGCGCACATTGACCAAAGGGAACGGGTGTCCCGAGACCCAGCCGCTGCGCCTTGGTCCACAACACCAGAGCTCAACAAGTGCTTCGCCCACACCCACAGCAACACAAAGAGCAGCATCCCCAGCATCCTCCTCAACCAGCCTGCCTCAACATCAAACCACAACAGCCACAACCCCAGGGAGACCACCTGATTCTAAAAGAAAGCGGTGTTAGGTCTGCCCTAGCAATAAGGACAGAAGTACAAACACATCGTGCTTAGCCTGCAAAAAATACCTCTGCAAAGAACACACAAAAAGTGTCACTTTTTGCCACACATGCATCTAAATACTAATGCAGTTAAAAACTAGTACTTGATTTCTGTTGATTTGATTTGCTTGATTGATTGTTGTTTGTTTGACCTAGAAAAGCTACTTTATATTATTATTGCTATTAATGTTAATATAATTTTCATCTTTTATTTGTATTAAAGTTCTATAAAAAAAAAAAAATCAGTTTTTTGCCTTTTATATAAAGTAGTTAGATATGGGTCAAAATTGACCCGTAACACCATAGGTGTTACTAGAGTTAATAATATAAAATATATATATATGTATATTTTTTTTACATTTAAGAAATGTGTTCTAAAACCCTTCAGTAATAGTCAGGTAATATAACAAACTTTTTTAAGTTTATATTATTCTCTTGAGGTTCATTTGACAATATTTTTATATTGAAAATGAAGGGTACGCTCTCAAATGAAAGGCCCAGGGGGCCACAACAAAAGTATTAAAATCAATCCTTCCATGGATGAGAAGCCCTAACAGGGTAACTAAGAGGTAAGAAACAAATTGGATCATAAATAACTGTTTTTAGGGTATCCTAGGGGTGATTTAAGACACGGGTCAAAAGCGACCCGATAACATAAGAAAGAGTAACAGAAAGCTAACACTAGAGGAAGGTTAAAGTAACTGGTCCTCCCAGCAGCACTTGCTGTGATGGGAATACTCCTCTAATCTCTTGGATTCATACTTCTCTAAAAATCGACACATCAATACTTTTCAGATGGCTGTGAAAGCGTAAAATCCGCGTTGTGTGATTGACAGCGCATATTTTACATTGTGATCTAGGAGAAGTGAGGTGTACATTGTTTGGGATGTACTTTAGGCATGTATTTCGGCGAAATTATGACTGAAATACATGCAAAAATATGCCCCAAAAGATGCTGGGAGAACACCCCCTATGAGATTGGTCTGAGTTGGGCGTTTATACCTACAGATATTTTATTAGGATACGGTCAGTTCTTATCTTCCTCATATTCTGCTATAAAACCTTTTTATTTCCTGGAATGGAGTCGACTTTCAGACATTTTTCAGATGTAATTCATACACTTCTCTCATTGAGACTGGCATCTTTAACAAATGACACAAACCGTTCTGTGATCCTTGGAGGCTGCGTTTACACTTTGTGGTAGTGTTTTTTTTCTGCTACTTTTACAGCCATTTTTATTTAAAAAAACACAATATTACTGTAGCATTGCACAAGTGTGTGAACCCAGCCTTACACGGACTGCTAATTGCTCTTTAACCCCTTAAGCCGAACGCCTGAAAAGTAGTTAATGACCAGAACATTTTTTTAGTTTTTGCCTCCTTGCGTTTCAACAGTTGTAACTTTTTAATTTTTGACACACTTGTATGAGGCCTCGTTTTATTCGAGACAAGTTGTACTTTATGGGGGAATAGTTTAAATTCACTTATAAATAATTGCAGTATTTTTTTTTTTTTTAATTTTTTTTTTTATTATTTTTTATTTTTACACCATTCACATTTCACACTTAATAACTTGTTAGATTAATTCTAAAGGTTATTACGGTCGTGTGGATACCAAATATGTGTAGGTTTTTTTGTGTGTGTAAATAATGCACAATTATTTTTTATTAAATATTTATTTACATTTTTTTAGTTATTTTTTTACACTTTTTTTACACTTTTTATGGGTTTTTTTTTTATTTTTTTTTTATTTCCCATGGGGGAGAACGTTTAAAATTTTTTTTACTTTTTTTTTTTACACTTAGTTTTTAAATTAGCATATTAATATATGTAATTAGTTTTGGAGTGTTTTTTTATCGAAAAGGTTAAAATTCAAAAGGTTTTTTATGGTGATCAAAATTTTTCAGATCTGCGAAAATTTTAAGGGTTTTAAAATTTTGTGCTAAAATCTATTAAGATGCGCCTTTTTCGGCGCTTCCGGGAAATTTTTGGGCCCCGGCCAGAAAATGAGTTTTTAATTTTTTTTTTTTTTTTTTTTAAGCACGGGTGGATGTGTATGCGACGTCGGATGGGATGGTTATGGTTGCAAATTGGCTGGAAAAAATCCCCTTTGCCCCTTTTTAAACATAGAACAGGTTTCCTGTTTCAGCCCCCAGTGTCTCTCAGCGTTTTTATGGGATGGGACCTGCTTTCCCTGCCTGTGGCCAAACGCTCACCCAAAAATTTAGTTATTTCTGCCCGAGAAACCCCCAAATTTAGCTGTGTTTCCTTTCCCAAAATTTTATTTAAATTTTAGAGATTTGAAAAAATTTATGTAGTTACCCTAGAAAATTTTAAAAAGCAGCTTTAAAACCGCGAAAAGTCCCCGAGGGGGGGGCGGGGGGGGGGGGGGGGGGCCCCGGGGCGAAACAGACAAGCTTTTATCAAATAAAGAAAAAAATGGATAAAGTTCCCCAAAGGACTTAGTGTAGAATTGACTGCAATATTTTTTTTTTAAAAGGGTTTGCTATTAAAAATTTTTCCCTGGATATTGGGCAGCCGAACTTTTTTTGGATTACATCATTTTAGTAACTGCAGGTCCTTTGGTTTGATGCAAAAATCCATTTTATTATCAGTATACATTTCAGATAGGTTTGGGTTTTTTTTTTTTTTTTTCAATTTTACCCCTTCAACCTTTTTCATTATATCCCCCTTGCCGTTAAATTACAATCCAGCAATCTTGTAAGTCAGCACAGGTTGTTTATGTTGCAAAAATACCGTTGTATCATACGAAAACTAACAGATACGTGTTTTTTTGAACTTCTGCGCACACCAGCCTTTGTTCATTGGACGCAGCATCCACGTATCTTAATACAACAATTCTATAGTCACCAAGTCAATTGAAAGGTGCAAAAAATAACGGTGTATTATACGAAACACATAACAGATACGTGTTTTTGACTTTTGCGCACCAGCTTTGTTCATTGACGCAGATCCACGTAAATCTAAAATCAGCAATTTTATAGTCACCCACAGGTGATTGAAAGGTGCCAAAAATACCGTGTATTATACCAAAAAACAATAACAGATTACGTGTTTTTTGACTTTTGCTAGCACAAGCTTTGTTTCATTGACCGCAGCAGCATCCACGTAAATCTTTAAAACTAGCAATTCTATTAGTCACCACAGAGGTGAATTGAATGGTGCAAAATAATAACGTGTATCTATACCATAAAAACATAAGATAGGTGTTTTTTTGACTTTGCGGCACCCAGCTTTGTTCAATTGCGCAGCATCTCACGTAAGTCTTAAAATCCAGCAATTATAT
The DNA here is from genome assembly GCA_025379985.1 of Phyllomedusa bahiana. Classification (NCBI taxonomy): domain Eukaryota; kingdom Metazoa; phylum Chordata; class Amphibia; order Anura; family Hylidae; genus Phyllomedusa; species Phyllomedusa bahiana. Next base: position 111,039 of record JAODAL010008964.1, read on the forward strand.
AGTCACCAAAGGTGGAATTGAAAGATTGCAAAAAAATACCGTGTGTATTATACGAAACAACATAAAAAGCTACGTGTTTTTTGACTTTTGAGGCTCCCAAGAGATTTGTTCATTGACGTAGCATCAACGTAAATCTTTACAACAGGCAATTCTATAGTAACCACAGGTTGAATTGAAAGGAGCAAAAAATACAGTGTATTATACGAAAACATACAGATAACGTGTTTTTGACTTTTTGCGCACCACAGCTTTGTTGATTGACCGCAGCATCCATGTTAAAAATCTTAAAACAGCAATCTATAGTGACCACAGGTGAATTGATTGGGTGCAAAAAATTACAGTTTGTATTATACGAAAACATAACAGATACGTGTTTTTGGACTTTTGCGCACCCAGCTTTGTTCATTGACGCAGCATCCACGTAAATCTTAAAACAGCAATTCTATAGTCACCACAGGTGAATTGAAAGGTGCAAAAAATACCGTGTATTATACGAAAACATAACAGATACTTGTTTTTTGACTTTTGCGCTCCCAGCTTTGTTCATTGACGCAGCATCCACGTAAATCTTAAAACAGCAATTCTATAGTCACCACAGGTGAATTGAAAGGTGCAAAAAATACCGTGTATTATACGAAAACATAACAGATACGTGTTTTTTGACTTTTGCACACCCAGCTTTGTTCATTGATGCAGCATCCACGTAAATCTTAAAACAGCAATTCTATAGTCACCACAGGTGAATTGAAAGGTGCAAAAAATACCGTGTATTATACGAAAACATAACAGATACGTGTTTTTTGACTTTTGCGCACCCAGCTTTGTTCATTGACGCAGCATCCACGTAAATCTTAAAACAGCAATTCTATAGTCACCACAGGTGAATTGAAAGGTGCAAAAAAATACCGTGTATTATACGAAAACATAACAGATACGTGTTTTTTGACTTTTGCGCACCCAGCTTTGTTCATTAATGCAGCATCCACGTAAATCTTAAAACAGCAATTCTATAGTCACCACAGGTGAATTGAAAGGTGCAAAAATTACCGTGTATTATACGAAAACATAACAGATACGTGTTTTTTGCACTTTTGCCCAGTCCAGATTTGTTGATAGACACCTTGCAGTTAAATTTGAATCCAGCAATTTTGTTTTGATTAGAGGGATTTGAGAATAGCTGTGATTTGCCGTCTTTTAATAAGAGACTTTCCAAAACTATTCCATACCTTCTCAAATTTTTATATTTCTGAACATGGAGCGAAATGCAGGTGGTAAGCGAGCAAAGAGGGGGGTAGCACATGGAGGTAGAGGTACGAGAGAAGGTGCTCCTTCCAGTGCTGGCGACAACACACATGCCAGCGGATCGTCAGTTGCAGGACCATCAGGTCTGTCATAGCTGGGTCAGGGCCCTGTGAATCTAAGTAACGAACATCGTCGCCAATCTGTCCTTCAGTGGTTAATGCAACCTGCATCTAGCAGTCTTACCTCCTCGTCCTCCCAGTCACGGCCACAAATGTCGTCATCAGCATCATCAGCATCCGTCCAACATGAAGCAGCCCAAATGTTAACTCGTGTACCCACCACTGTGGATAATCCATTGTCTGAAGACCTCTTTGATGACAAAATGCGGTTGGGGTCAGAAGGCATGTTAAAAGATCAGAGGATGAGTTAGTCTGCTCTGACGCCCAGTTACTGATGCCATCAGATGAGGTGAAGGAAAGCCGGTCAATCGGCAAAAATCCCGGGAGGTCGGCAACGCCTTGCAGTGCCCCTTGCTTGTAGCCCGCAGCTTCTGGATGCAGAAAGTCAGGACGACCAAGTCACCTGTGTTGATGATGATGATGATGACGACATTGCGGATCCATCCTGGTCTTTTCCGCAGAATTTGCTTGCAAGCGCTTCATCAGTGGACGAGGAGGAAGACGATGGGGTAGTGTCAATATGGGTCCCGCCACAAAAAGGGAGAGGGCGGTCGCAGAAGTCCGCTGATATGATTCCGCCAGCCACGGTCAGCGCAAACCCCGCTCCTCGCTTATCGCCGTCAAAAAGGTCCAGGACCTCTCAAGCAAGGCCTTCTTTGAGCAAGCCTCTGATTCACCCAGCGATGTCATATGCCGCCTTTGCCGTAAACGCATAAGTAGAGGCAAGAACCTTAAGTGGTTAACCACCACCAACATGTCTAGTCACATGCAGCGAATGCATGAGTTGAAATGGAGGCAACACTTGGCCAAAAAGGCCAGACCGACGCCGGGGCTCCAACCACTGTCACACCCTCTGTCTCCGCCTCCTCCTCCTCCGCCACCACCAAGCGTTCCTCAGCTGCCCATGTCTCTCAGAGTCATGATCAGGGATCAGCCTCCGCTTCAGCCTCCACCTTTGCCCGAGTACCACCAGCACCACCAGAGACCCATCCTACCCCTTCTCCTTCTGCCAGTTTGACGACCTGCAGGGAGGTACGAAGAGGAAACAGGTCTCGTGGCGAAAGTAGAGATACCTGCCCCTCCTAATTCTACAGCATTAGAAAGGAATAAGGGCAAAAATTCTAGTCTCACTGATGTTAAAAATATTATTAATATTTCTGATCTCAAATTGGATGAGGCAACTGTCTCTTAACTATCGAAAGGATTAAGCTATTGTATTACAAATCAGTTTGATTTTGTACAGTTTCAGATTGACATAAGCAAGTCTTAGAGGAAACTGAATCTGTATAAAATATTTAAGGAGATATTGTTCCGGGTAATAAGCCACTTGTGGCAGACGTGGAAGTCTTTTCGAGGGGTGAGAATTTTGAAAATGAAGATAGAGAAGCTATTTTGGATTTATTTGAAATTTAAAAATGGGGGGGGGAAAGT